>JABLTG010000111.1:0-67052 GCA_016618085.1 Neovahlkampfia damariscottae | reverse complement strand
TTAATTGTGATTGGATTCGAAATTTACCAATAAAATCATTTGAATGTTCAACAAATTGAAGTTCAAAAATAAAGCACCAAAAACTTCTCGAACCTCCAAAAAGAAGGACTGAATCCTCCAAAACAAACGATTAGACCAATCAAAACGCTCCAAACTTACAATTAGAAGGATTCAAATCTTCCAAAATTATGGATTTACAAACTCGTAGTTTTTATTACCCATAATTTTAGACCAACCAAAAAGCAATATAACGGACCAATAATTTAGCAGAACCAAAATGAAAAATTATGGATAACAAAAAGTAAGAAGGTGGATAAAATTTTCAAATGACAAAAAACCGCCGAGTTGAGGCGTGAGACGGCATGAAAATGGCTCTGGGGGTATCGGGGGATTTGGTCAAAAAAAATGAAAAATCCGCGAAAATGGTCTTTTTTTACTTCCTTGGGGGGTGAAAATAAAAAAAAGTTAAATTCCCGCCCGGACTTTTCCCCCTACTACTGTAGTGCTACTCTAAATGAGTCACTTGTTGCACAAAAAGTTCGATTATTCCAAATAATGGAACACTTCAAGTTGTAACATGACACTTCCAGTAAAAACTCCAGTTTTGAAATAAAAAAAATTTATTCTTCAATTCTTTGTTTCTTTTGTTTGTATTTTTTATTTTTCTCTTGTTGTTTTGTTTTCTTTTCTAATTGTTCGTCAGCATAACCCTTTAACACCACTTTGAAGTTTTCACAAATGATTCGGTTCTTCGCAATTTTCTTATTTCTTGTATTTTCTTCTCTACTTAAATCGTTTCCTTCTTCTTGTTGTTCTTCTTCTTCTCTTCATCTTCTTGAAAAGATATTTGAAGAAAAGAATATCAAAATCAATTCTAATGATTTGAAATTGGACTCGACATGTATTCATGGTGGAGATTTTGCTTCAGAAAATTTAGAAGTAACAAAGTGTGGAGTTGTATAGAAACATCTGAAGAAATTTCAAAGAAAATTAAATAATCTTTAAAGATATTTTATATTTGTATTCCAGAAAAAGCACATAAAAAAATTCCTTTGTGAAACCAAATATTCAATTTATAGTGCAAGGGTAAAAAAAATTCTATGTCAGAAATTAATAAATATTTATTCAGTAGTAGGTATTTTTGGTTGAAACAGTAAAGAAAGAGATGTATTTGGATAAAATTGATTCCTATACTTTTGACTAAATTCATGAGTTTTTAATTTCAATTGAACATCCAAAGGTGAAAAAAATTGTTCACTTTGAGCATATATTTCATTCATCAATAATGTTAAATTTTGATTCATTGTAAACCTTTGATAGTTCATGAACGCAAAAAAAAAACCTCCTGAAAATAAAAGAGCACCTAAAAATATTGTTCCTCCAAAAATCAATAAATCTGTGAATCAGTTAATAAAATAGAATCAAACATGGAATAATAGAAGTATTTGATGAGAATATAAAATATATAGCACCCACTAACAAACCACAAAACACAATAGCAATTGAAATAATGATTGAAACTTGAAAAACACTCTTTGTTGGCCATAAACCGATCATTTTAGCTTCTAAATGTTTCATAGTATTCAAGTAATGAGTTTCTGTCACTTCATTTTCTTCCAAAAGATAAATATAAGTTTTATCAAATTTGAAATTATAATCTGCTATCAATTCAACTTTAATCACTTCATTTGGATCGATTGACAAGATTTCTAAACTAGTTCCAAGGGTGTTGAAAATAGATGGTTGTTCATCAAATTTAATTAGTATTTGAATTCCGAATTTTTTGTATTTTTTAACACTATCTTTATAACATTCTTGTCGAAGAAATTCTTTTTTTTCTAAGATTCTTTTGTGACTACTGCTTAGAACATGTCTAAAATAAAATACATTGAGTATGATAGTCACAATTATTCCATTACAACAAGTAACAAAAAGAAGATCTTTTTTTTAGTTTTTTTTTTTTACTTGCCCAAACTTCTTTGATGAAAAAAATATACAGACAAATAACAGGAATGAAAATGAATGGAATGATAAATCCTATTATCACAAGGAGAAGCGAACCAAAGATTACTTTTATGTAGTTCTCGTCTGTGGATTTGATTTTCTCCGTCAACAATACCAAAGTGTCTTCATAGAGTTCTTCTGGAACTAGTTTGTCTTGTAATACTTGAGGAAATGAGGAATCAAAGCTTTTGTTCTTGAACAGAACTCTGTGATTTGTCTGCATTTTCGAAGCTCTAAAACTTTCGATTGGTTAACAGTAAAATAATTTTTATTTAAAATAATAACATATCAGAAATACTTTCACTTTTTTGTAATTCCTCTTCAGCTTTTGAATGGATGTCTAAAATACCCAATGACAAATCAATACTTCTTTGTCTGTCGGAATCTCTGAAGTTATTTTGTACATATCTCATGGCTGAATTATAACCATCATTTAATAAACCTGAGATTGTTCTTTCACCGCTTCTTGTATAATCACCCATTAAAGCTGTTGTTCCTGCATATAAACGTGAAACAGCATCTCCATTATTTGCCCAAACATGATTGATAATTTTATTGAAATTTGTCAGTTCTGAGAATTTTTGGTCACCTATTAAAATACCAAGTTCAATAAATTGAGCTCTTAAAACTTTTCTTGCAATATAAGTTTCAACAACATTTGTTCTATCACAACAATCAATACAATTGACACGAAAGATTCCATTTTGTTTTGATAAAACTTTTGGTTTGTGAAGTTGAAGAAAGGATTGATCTTCAAATGAAGATGTCATTGGTTCAATTTTGATTTCTTCTTTTTGAATGATTAAAGGTACTGGAATTTCTGGTTTGTTTTCTTCTTCTTTGATTGAATCTGTTGAAGAATCAAAATCTAATAATAAATCTTCTTCAGTTTTTGATTGATCAAGATCAACTTTCTTTTCAACTGTGTCCATACTTTCACCTAAATGTAATGAATCTTTTTGTTTATCTTCATTAGAATCAATGGATGATTTTGCAAAATGAATATCATCTGATGAGATATGAACAGCTGAATCTTTTCTATTTGTATTAATTTCATTTGGAAAAATCTTGACAATTGGATCATTGATTGAACGTCTTTTGGATTTTTCTGTGATATCTTCACAATAATATTTCATTTCAACCATTGTGTCTTTTAATCTATCTAATAAAATATTTGTTTTATCCATGTTTAAACCTTTTGTTTCATGATGGAAATTGAAATAGACGTATTTAATTTCAGGTGTAAATTTTGTTTTTTCCAAGAATCTTCCAAATGTTTCTGTGATGACTTGTTCATGAGATGACTCTTTTGTGAGATTGACAACTGTTGTTTTTCCTCTTCTTTTGATTAGTTTTGTGAAATGTTTGATGAAAGCTTCTCTCTACAAAAAAAAAATTAGTTCCACCAAAGGAATTGAACTTACGTGTTTCTTTGGATCTTTATCAGAAAATTTAATTTCTGGTGTATAACGTAAATCAGGAAATTGAGTCCAAAGGAGTGGAATAGATCCTCTAATTTCAACAAACGAACATAATTTTCCTTCATCTTTTCAAATAAGTTTCAAACAACAAAAAAACACTTACAAGTTAAGAATTGTTCAGTTTCTGTATAATTTGCAACATTTCCTTCTAAATCAGCACCCCTACAATTATATCTTGTACCAACTCTTTTACAACCAACTCTTGAAATAACTCCATAATAAACAATTTTCTTGTTCACTTGAGTTTTAACAATTTCAACATAACCTCTAATCATTGGAAGAGCATATCCTGGAAATTTTAGAATTTGAGTTGATAAATTTTTGTTATAAAAGAATTCTTCACATGTTTTTTCAATATCAAATCCATTACGTTGGTCTTGAATAGATCTTGTCAAATCAAAAGTGTATGAAAAATAAAAACTTTTTTCCAACACATAAACTTGATGAATCATTTCAATGTAGGAAATTTCACGACTTTTTTTGAGGTTACTAAGCTTTTGGAATTTTGAAAGTGTAAAAGGAATCAGTTGTATTTTCTTCAAAAGATATACTTTCAAGTTTGAATTTTTTTTTTTTTTTTCTTACTTTTGTGGTGATGAAGAAAACCTACAAATTCACGTTCTAGTACAACTACAAGATAAGAACCTGCTAAAAGTTCAACGACACCTAAAAGACCATAAATTCTTGTCATTGATTTCATAGTCTTAAATAAAGAATATGCTTTCTCTTCTTCAACTATTTTTTTTTTGAGAATTAAAAAAAAAGTTTGAACCTTTAAGTTGTTCCATTTTTTGACTATGTCTGAAGAAATAGTCAAAACTGATTTTGTTTATTTACCTGTCAATAATTAATAAATGCTCATAGTTTGACTGAGTTTTTTGTACTCGATGACGATTTGGTACTTTGATTTTTGGTGCCAATATGAACTTTTGATAAGACTCATATAGTTCTATTTCTTCAAAACTACCCAGTAAACTGTTGTTCATGGCCGTTAGAGAAAGGGTAAATTTATATGAAGTTTTATTGGTGGATTTTTTTGATCCAATAAAAATGGAGAAATTTTTAAAACTACCCGATTTGCAAACAGAAGTATTCACACAAAACAAACAAGTAAAAAAAAAAAAATTGAATTTTAAAGGTTAAAGAATTGGAGATATTAATTGATGAATTGATGAATTCAAAAGAGAAAGTTAATTTTTTATTGAAATTTATTTTTTAGATTTGTTTTGTTCGTGAGTCTTCAGTTTATTTTCCAAAAGATTATAAAACTTTGATCAAGGAAAAACAACATGAATTGAAATTAAAAAAACAAAAATTTGATCAAATCTATAAACAAACGAGAGAATTAGAAAATGAATTTGAGGCCTGGAAAGCAAATCCAACTCAAAATTTTTAAATAAATTTTATTCTTTATTTTTTAATACAACATAAATTTTGTTCTCATTAAAACAGATTATATATTCATAAGTATCGAAATTTACTTAAAAATTTTTTTAATTGAAATTAAAGACAAACCAGTGATATTTTCAACTTTTTCTTTTTTTACTAAACCTCTTACATCTTTTAGCATTTGAAAAATTTCTTCTAATAGTTCTGGTTTTTTATCAAACGAACCTGCTTTCTTTTTTTTTTTTAATTTTTTTTTGATCTTACGCTCAATATGCTTCCATTTGGGTCTAATACCCCTAAACCGGTGACTCCTTGAAGATTTTTTAAACTATCCTCAACCGATTTTTCCAGTTCCAAAGCATCAGTGAGCGAGGACATCGACATTTTTGTCGTTGAAGTATTTTTTTTTTGGTCCAATTAGATTGTCCTTCCATTTCAAATAGTGGATGTTGAAAAGGAACCAAGATTTCCAAGATTAGATTCCAGAGGTTGCCAGACAAAATACTCAGTGATTTAATTGATGATGCAACTTGTTCTGACAATAGATTTATTAAGACGAATATTAAAGAGAAAAAGAAAAAAAGAAGTGATGAAAAATTTAAAAACCCAAACATATTTTCATGCTGAAGATTTCACAATGAAAGATTTATATTCTTTTTTATCATGTTTTATTCTACTTCACCATTATGAAAAGATTATTGAAAAAAAAATGTAAGAAGGAATGGAATCAATAAAAAAATTTTTCATGAGTTTTACCATTAATTCTAATTAAGATTTATTTTCTACTCCAGCCAATCACATCAGTTTTCAAATCCTATTCGTCAAAAAACAGACATGAACAGAACTTTTGTTATCGTCGTACTTGTGATGTTTTATCAAACCTTATCAGTTCCTATGACTTGTATAGGAGGTGGTGTGGCAACACTTGGAGCTCAAACGTTAGGTTGTGGTTCATCATTGAGCTCAGCAAATGGAGAACACGCAATTGTTCATGTTAAATACAACTATTATTGCCAAGCTAATTGTCCAAATGGAAGAGTGAAACTTGATGGTTACTCTTATCTCAAAATGACATTTAGTGATTTCATTTGTTCAAAAAATGGACCTACAAGTGTACTTAGATTTGGAAGGTTCAGAAGATATAGAAAGACAACTAAACCAGTTAGAAAACCAACAAAAAAACCTACATTTAGACCACCAGTAAGAGTCTTAAAGCCAACGAAACCAAATGAACCGGCAGGTTCAATCAAACCATCTTCATCTGGAAGTAGCTGTAGATGTTCAGTTTTAGTGTTTGATTTATTTTTTTAATTTCATCATTTTTTAGTTCTGCATTAAGACAACAAAACAAAAATGCAGATGCAAATGTTCTAGAAAATGCTGCTAACGTTGCATGTAGCTCAAACACTCTCGAAGAAGAACAAGCAGAAACACTAGAAGCATACGTTGATGCTCTTGAAGCTTTAGAAGAATAAAATTGGTCAAATAAAAAAATTCTTGACTATCAACAAATGAAGAATGAATTGTTTTTAATTGGAGTGGGTCAACTTTTTGACCAATCAATACCATACTCGAATGAACAAAACTCTCGCACTTCTCTTCTTTGTTTTGTTCTATCAAACTTTAACTGTACCTATGACTTGTATCGGAGGTGGTGTGGCATCACTTGGAACTGAAACTTTGGACTGTGGCTCAGCGATTACAACAGGACCAGGAATTGGCTCTTCATGGACTCCAACAGGTTATAACTATTATTGTAAAGCAAATTGTATGGCTGGAGCTGTGAAACTTGATCAATACTCACAACTAAAAAACTCTTTCAGTTCTTACATTTGCTCAAAAAATCCTCAAGGTGGAAATGTTGAAGGATTCAGTTCATCCAGATACTCAATTTATGGAACTCAATCAGGTAGCAATTGTAAATGTTCAACTTTAATGTTTGATTTTTTTTTTTAATTTTTTTAGTTCCAAATTACAACAACATGGAAAGCACTCCGTAGCTGCTGCTTTGTCTAGTGCTTCAAATGTTGCTTGTGGATCAAACGCTTTAGAAGTGGAACAAGCAGAAGCCTTGGAAACATATGCTGATGCTCTTGAAGCCTTAGCAGAAGAAGAATAAATTTGTTGAATTTTCTATTACAGGATTTCTTCTCACAAAATTGAACTTCAATTTCGGAATAACAAAAATTTGTTGATTACTTGATTTTTTTTTCTAAAAAAATAATTTAATTTTTGTTCAATTCTGACATCTCATTTATCTATTAATTCCGAATGAATCTTCTTTGAACCAATCATTTTTCAAACTAAACAGACAAAAAAAAGATGAACAAAGTATTATTATTTGTTGTACTTGTTTTATTTTATCAAGCAATGTCAGTACCAATGACTTGTATCGGAGGAGGTGTCACAACACTTGGAGCTGAAACCTTAAACTGTGGTTCAGCAATGAATGCTGGTCCAGGTTCATGGTCACCAATTGGTTACAACAAATACTGTAAAGCAGGTTGCCCAAATGGAGCCGTCAAACTTGACTCATACTCACAACTTGAAAATACTTTTGGCTCATACATTTGCACAAGAAATCCTCTTCAACCAGGAAATGTTCAAGGATTCAAAAAAGCTAAATTATTTCCTGGAGGAGTTTCTCCTGGAGGAATGACTCGTCCAGCAACAACTTCAACAAGTTGTCAATGTTCAGCTTTAATGTTTGACACTTTATTTTTTTTAATTTTCTTTATTAGTTCCGCGTTACAACAAGGAGGACAATATTCCACAGCAACAGCTTTATCTAATGCAGCAAATGTTGCTTGTGGATCAAATGCTTTAGAAGTGGAACAAGCAGAAGCTTTAGAATCATACGCTGATGCTCTTGAAGCTTTAGCAGAAGAAGATGAAGAATAAAAAAAAATTTATTCTAAATAAAAAATTCATCAATTTCAAAATTATTTGATTGAACCAATCATGATCATCCATCCAATCAAAACTTATTGTTGAAACTGAAGTTGGGATGATAAAAATCACTTTCTTTGTTCTTTTGATTATCTTCTATCAAATGGTCGCAGTACCAATGACATGCATTTCTGGACAAGTTGCGGCTACTCTCTCTGAAGAAACAAAAGCACTTTGTAGAAGTCGACTTCCTTACAAACTCTACTGCACAGCTCATTGTAGTTCTTCAAAGGGTGTAAAACTCGATTCATATGCGTACCTTGCTAGAAAATATAGAAACTATATTTGTGTTAGAGGAAGAAACAGAAAATGCAGTTGTGAAGCGTTAGTGTAAGTTTTTTTTTTTTTTTTTTTGATTTTTATTTTTGACAGAAATGCTTTGAAAAATTCAAGACCTACTACAATAAGATACAAACATTTTATGAAACATCGTCATAATCTTCAACTCGCAAAGCATTTAGCACAAATGGCTAAAGCTTCTTGTGGAGGTTCAACTGTGACAGTTTTAGAACAAGAAGCAGATGAACTTGAAAGATTTTCAGATGCTCTTGAAGTATTTGAATAAATTTTATTCTTTCATTTTATACATTAAATCAGACCTGCAAAGGTATTTCAAATCATTTTCTAATTGTTCTCCGTCATGATAAAGTTTATGTGGAAATATGACAGCCAAACCAGATTCTGGTTTTACTTTTTCTAATGTATCTTTTGATTCAATATCTAAAAATCTTGTACAACCGGCTTCTGAAAAACCATTCAAGTAAATCATGAATGTGAAAAAACTTTTTTCTTTCAAATTTCTTTGAAAATGAGCATCAAAATGAGGTGAAAAATGTTGTCCTTTTACGTATTTGCACCATCTAAACCTTTCATTCATACCAACTAACTCCCAAATTTTTCCTTGTTCATCTGTGACTGTTTGTGGGACGAATTTTTTGATTCTGTTGAATATAACCTGTACTAAATCATCATCTTGTATTATGATTCTGGTGTTGTTGCGGTAACTTGGATGATAACCGTATAATTTTTGAAATCCAATTTCTTCTGTTTCTTTTATGAAGTGTTGACACTCTTCTGGAGAAAGAACATTTTTTAAAAGAAAAGCACTATGTTGTTTTAAAAAATTTAAATCGTATTTTGAATATGGATTGACAACGTTTTGTTGGTTTTCTTTTAAAATTTCGATTTTCTGAATTTCTTTCTTTTTATGTGGTTTTACTTCTGACCAGCTTGTACTCGGAGGCTTTAAGAAACAATCTGAGTTTTCATCATAGTATTTTTTCATCAGTTCTTTGGACATGTTACAAACAGAAATTGAAATCTAAATTTAGTTTTTGAGGAACCAATAAACAAATGTCTATTAAATACATTTTAAATGTTTTTTTTAATTAAAGTAGTGCTTGCTGCTCTGTAAAAAAATTAAAAATTGTTTTTGGAATCTTCAAAGCATTGGAAGTTTTATTGTGGACAAATCAGAGAGAAAGAGAATAAATTCTTTTTTTTTATTAAAAATTGGACTAAAACAAAGAGTTTAGATCTTCAAATGAAATAATCTTTTCTAGATTTTTCGTAAAAAAATTTTTTTTTTATTTTTTTTCTTTTGAAAATAATTTATCTGAAAAATCTTCCATAAAAGTGTAAAATGATAACTACAAAGATGAAAATTAAACTTCCTACAAGAACTGTCATAGGTCCACTGATTTAAAATTGTTAAATTTTTTTTTTTTTTTTTTACACTTGAATTCCAGGAGCATCGTCTTTACCAAAATAAGTTTTCATTAAACCACCGGATTCTCCTCCGACAGCAACTTTTTTTTCTTTCATTTGTCTTTTAGAGATTTAATAACGTTTATTCTTCTTACTTTGATCTCATTTTTGTTCTGATTGGCGAAAAAAAATGATTGGTCCACGTTTTATTTTGAAAAAAAAAAAATTCTAGTATTTTTCGATTTTAAAAACAATGAAAGAAAAATAGTTCACTTTTAAAATAATGATGTTTCATTGGATAACGAATTTTCTGATTTGTTTTGTGGACTATGGGATGTGGACGTCTACTTTTCAATTGTCTGCTGGCATTACCAATAATTGTTCTTGTAATATCAACCTTTTTAGATTTTTTTGATGAATCTCCAAAAATTGATGATTTCACAGTCATAACAAAACAAAATATGAATTTTCTCAAATTAAAAGATGGTAGAATAATGGAATACTACAAAAATTCTTTATTAACAAAACCTAAAAAAACAATAATTTTGCTCCATGATATTTATTTCACTGGTAAATTTTGTGAAAATTATGAAGAATTTTGGAACCGAAACCAGTATCTAGTTGTATGTCCTTCACTGCCTGGATGGGGTTATTCAGATCTAAATAATGGTACTTTACAGTACTACGATAACGATATACACCAATTATTGGAGGATTTGAAATTAAAGAGGTTCTCATTATTAAGTATCAGATTTGGATCTGTTTATAGCATGTCTTTGATGAATTCCAACATTTTGATGGATAAAATAGAAAAAATAGGACTGATATCTCCACTTAGGCCACTAATACATGACAATAAAATTATAGATTTTTTTGAAGGCATTGAAGCAAGTTCAGAAGAGAGTG
The DNA here is from genome assembly GCA_016618085.1 of Neovahlkampfia damariscottae. Lineage (NCBI taxonomy): Eukaryota > Heterolobosea > Selenaionea > Neovahlkampfiida > Neovahlkampfiidae > Neovahlkampfia > Neovahlkampfia damariscottae. The sequence goes on along the minus strand of JABLTG010000111.1, from coordinate 56,616 downwards.
CAGCTCAACAAGTGATGACTGCTCGTGGAATTTCTCATATTATTGGATATTTTATGGGAAAAAGTATCAGAAATGGTACATTAGACATGATGAAAGCAAGTACTCCTCATGATTTTGAAGTATTAATGAAAATGAAAGAAAAGGGTTTCATTTTATCAGAAATGAAAAGATCCATTGAAAGAAGTTGGAAAATATTGGCATTGTATCTTAGATGGATATCAAATCCATGGAATTGTGAATTGAAAACTAATACAGAAGGATTCATTACAAGCAATTCATTGGATGAAACAACAAGTCCTTCGCATCAAATTTTTGTTGCAAAAAGTAATCCAAGTTTTAAATTCGTTCAATACAAACAATCTCATTATGAAATTTATTCCAATTTACGACGAATAATAAAAACCAATTTAGATTAATGAAGAAATTTAGATTTATTTTTTTTGATGTAATATTCGAGCATTTCATCGCTTATTGATTCAATAGGTGGCAGAGGAGGTGGTTCAAACATCTCAGAAACATCAACTGTTTCAACATCTTTATGATCAGGGTATATTATTGAAATACCGGTAGCATTATCTTTTGGAGCATTTTTAGACTTTTTTGGATGAACTTCAACTGGAGGACAACGATGTGGAACTACCATGGGAGTCTCTTCGTCCCTCCAAAAATCATATGTTTCTTTGTTTTCAAGTGTTGGAGTATTTTGCTTTTGGGTTGGAGCTTGCTTTGGTGGTTTAAATCCTTCTGAAATATTCATTTCTGAGAATTTTTTCCTAATTTCTCGTTTGTTCATTTCGAATACCGTTTGAACTTTCAAGATCAAAAATCATTCAATTTTCATTGGGTAAAATTTTATTGTTTTTATTTACGTATTTTAATTAATCTTGGAAAGAGAAAATGAATACCTTTGTCGTTGAAATGAAATTTATAATTGTTGAATTTCAAATAAATCAATAAAACCAAGACTCCAAATCGATAGATTCCGACACATGAACCTAAATGCCATAAAGAATGAAAATAGAAATTTATAACTCGTTGACAATGAAAATTTTCAATCATCTTTGAAAAATGAATTAATATAACATAAAAAAGTTTACCCAAAGAGCTAAAGAACCAAGAACAAAACCTGCACCAGAAAACCATAAACCTAACCCACCAGGAAATTGACTTGCTCTTTTGATGACCATAAAAAATACAATTGTCATAATTATTGAAAAACTGACAAAGAAAAACGTTGGATTATTTGGTTTAAATATCATTGTAATCGTAACTGAAAATGAAAATAAAAAACTAGTTGTTCCTGCCATTATTTTTTTGGCAGTTGGTGTATTTTGTTTATTACAAAGCGCGCAATAAAAAACAATCGCCATACCATAAATCATCGGAAATTCATCAAAAAGTTGTGCAGATCTTTTCAAAGTTGAATGGAATAAAATAGTGCCCTGTGGAAGAGTTAAGGTTTTTTTTTTTTTTTTTTTACAAGTGCAACAGCTAGAAATATTATATTGACAAGATAAAATCGTGTTGGTGCAACTTTTACATATCGTAGTTGTTTGTTAAATAAATAAGCTCCGTAAATATAAACAAAAGCGGATAAAGTGTTTACAGTTTCTGCAATGTATTGTGTATGAACATAGTTCAACTCGCACCAGTCAACTGAAGATGTTGACGGACTCCAGTATCCTGTTCCTAAAGAAGTTAGTTAGTATTTTCTCAATTGAGTACTCGTTGTGTCATTGACGTTGAATTGTAGTGTTGGCATTTTTTGATTGGGCAACTCAAATTCAGAATGAATAAAAGAGATTGGATAAAAAACAACTGTGAAAATTTGAATTTTTTTGTTGCTTTTTAGAATGTGAGGAAATTGTTTGGTGTCCAGAAAAAAACAAAGATACGAAACAGGCAAAATCAACTGCCCAAAGAAAAAGTAGCCTCATTCTTCGTTTTGCTATTGGAAAATTTTTTTTTTTGTGTTTTTTTTTTTTTTTTATTTCATCTTACATTTTTCAAGTTTTTAAAGATGCATTTTGAATTGGAAGATTTTCGACCAATAGCATGAGCGAAAATTTAAAAAAGGTTCTTTTCACAAGTTTATCAAGTAACAAAAATGAACAAGACAGTGCAGAGTTAGAACTATTAAAAGTAAAAAATTAAATCAAATTTTTATGCTTTTTTTCATAGTTGTCAAAAATAAACGGATTCACAACTGAATTATTTAAAATTTTAGTGGACTCCGAAACTTCATTGAACATCAAACTTGCTGGAGCTATTTACTTGAAAAATATGATTTCTTTGAGAATTAACAAGGATGATTTGCCACAAGAAGATTGTGAAATTTTGAAACAAAATCTCTTAGAAGCAATTACACGGGCACCAGCAATTCTCAGGTATTTATTTTTCTTTTTTTTTTATTTTTTACATAGAGTTCAATTATCTGTTGTACTTTCTAAATTCGTCAATAGAGACTTTCCGCACAACTGGTCAAAATTATTTCCATCTGTTGTTGATTATTTGAACTCAAATGATATGGTAAAAATTTATGGAGCTTTAGTTGCATTGAAAATTATCACAAAAACATTTTCTGAAACAGAAAAAGAAAGATCTCAAAAAGTTATCAATCAATTAGTTCCAAACTGTTTTCCAATTTTATCAAATTTATTCAAGTACCTTTTATCACAGAATTCGGAAAATTTTTCATCAATGAGACATATAATTTTAAAGATATTTTGGAATACTCTTTTAGCTGTTGATGTTCCAGTTTTTTTAAAAAAGAAAGAAAATTTTGACGAATGGATGACAATTTTAATCAAAAGTTTTCAATTAGAAATACCTCAAGACTCACCATATGAATCACCATATTGGAAGAATTTCAAATGGTTGACTCATATTCTATACAGAATTTACATTTTGTAAGTGAAATAAAGAACAAAATTTTAACACTTCGCCACAGATACATTTACCCAGAAAGATATGAAGAAAAAATTGATCAAGATATTGCAGAATATTTCAATACTGAATATTCAATGACTTTCTTGAAATTCATGATTGCCATTGTTCAAAGTTCAATTAAAGGTAGTTATGTTCCAATTAGAGTGTTAACAATGTCTATTTATTACATTGACAATTCAATTCAAAGTCCAGTTGGTTATAAAGCTATAGAACCACAAATTGAAACTTTTTTTCCAGAAGTCATTTTTCCACTTTTATGTTTCAATCAAGATGATGCTGAATTATGGATTAATGACCCTCATGAATATATTAAAGTTGCATTTGATATATCATTCGATTTTTATAGTGCGAAAGTTGCTGCTGCGAATGTTCTTCTCACTTTATCAAAATTAAGACCAAAAACAGCTCCAGTCATTTTAAAATTTTTGAACCAAAAAATGGTCAAGTAAGATTTTTGTTGAGAAAAATTAAACTTCAACAGTCATCAAAAAGAACAGAATTTTTATGTTAAAGAAGGTGTTTTGTACTGTATCGGTTTAATGAAAGCTTCAGTTCGTAAATTACTAAAAAATAGTTTAGAAACTCTTTTGATCACTCACATCATTCCTGAACTATTCAATAAGATTCATCCATATTTAAGATCAAGAGCATGTTGGGTTCTTTCAAAATTTGTTAATATTCAATGGCAAGATAAGAAGACTTTTACAGCAGGTTTAGAAGGAGTTATTCAATGTATTCAAGACAAAGATCTTCCTGTGAAGATTGAAGCATCTGTTACTCTTTCTGAAATGATTAAATCAAAATTATGTTATGATGATTTAGAACCACTTTTAGGAAACATTTTAAAGGCGTACCTTGGTTTAATGAATGAAATTGAAAATGATTACATTGTCAAGAGTTTAGATTTGATCATTGAAACATATGGTGAAAAAATAGAACCTTATGCATTGGACTTATGTCGTTCATTAGTAAATCATTCATTCATTAACTTTTTAAGTCTGAAAAATTCATTGGAATTGTGAAAGAATTTCCAGAGATGGATGATGATGAAGAAATGGCCAATTCAGCAATTGCTTACACATGTTTGTTATCTATTCAAACAATTTTAGATGCTGTTTCATCTAAATTTGATATTTTAAAACAACTCGAAGAAACTTTGAAATATTTGATTCAAACAGTATTAGAATCTGAAAATCTTGATTTCTTGGAAGAAGGAACAAAAATTTTCACTTATTTGACATTTTATCAACCAACTATTTCATCAGATATGTGGCTCATTTTTGATGTATGTCTTGTTTCATTTGATAAATGGGCCTATGATAATGCAGAATGTAAGTCAAAAAATCAACATTTTCTAAATCAAACAATTTTTGATAGATTTCTTACCTTCCTTTGATAATATGATTTCGAAAGACAGTAAAAACTTTACAAGTCAGAGAATTGAAAAAGTACTCAGTATGTGCAAAGGTATTTTCCAAAAACAATATGCATCCAAAACTGAAGTTGAATGTGCTTCAAAATTAATTTCCGTCATTTTATTGAATAATATTGGAAGAATTGATTATTGTTTACCTCATTTTTTGGAAACAATCATTTCTCGTTTATCACAAGAAAAATCAAAAGGGATGAAAATTTTATTATTGGATAATCTTTCAGATGCTCTAACAAACAATGCAGGATTAACAATAAACTACATGGAATCACAAAAATGCACATTAAATGTCTTTGGAATTTGGTTCAAAAATTTATCACTCTTTAAAAGAGTATTAGATTTAAAATGCGCAATCATTGGTTTAACGCAAATTTTATCATTAGACTTAATGAAATTACCAGCATCTCTTCAAAACAATCTTCATCAAATTTTCTCAGGTGTCTTAAATTTGATCATGAATATTGATATGAGAAGAAAAGAAGCAGAAAAACAAAAAGCTCAATATGAATTAGAATTGAAACAATTTGAACAAGAAAAACAGAGGAAAAAAGATTTAGGTGAATATTATTCAGATGAAGAAGATGATAGTGAAGGTGAAGAAGATATGGATTCAATCTTATCTGAAATGCAAAGAATTAGAGAATTTGAAGAAGAAAAAGAATTAGAAGAATCAGACATGAATTTAGAAGAAGAACATGAAACATTCACTTCACCATTAGATAATATCAATGAAATTGGATTCTTTTCTGAAAGTGTTAAAAGTAAGTCCCTTTTTGTTTGTTGATTTTTTTCATCTTAGAAATTTCAATTCAATATCCTGATATATTGAAAAGCATTATCAATAAATTAGGAAATCAAGAAAAATCTATTCTTTCAGAATTGATGAAATAAATGTTAGTTTTGCAGTTTGTTGTGTTTTCAAATATTTCAATTTCCCAACCAAGAAAAAACATGTAATTTTTTTGATAGAAACAATTTATTTTTTTTCTCTTCTTTTTTCTTTGTTTTCTTCAATTCTTTCCAATGCTTTCTTTTTTGCTTTTTCATCAAATTCTTTTTCTGCTTTTTTTTTTTCTTTAACAATCAACTGTTTAGCTCTTGCTTTTTCTAATTGAGATTTAGTTGCATCTTTTGGAATGTTAATTCCAAATTCTTTTGTCAACTAAAAAATTAATTGTTTTTTTTTTCAAACTTCAACTTCGATTAATTCAATAGTCTTGGATAGTGTTTCTTCAGAAACTTCTTGAGTAAGCACAAAACAATCATCTTTTTCTGTGAATCCTATCACTTCAAGTAATTCAGCAACACCTGTTGGTTGTACAATAAGTTCATCAATTTTCTTTGCTGTTTTTTTTAATGTTTTGAATTTATCTTCTTTTGGATGTGCAATTATATTTTTCATTATGTTTTCAATTAACCCACAAATTTTGTATTTTTTTTCACAATCTTCTTCACAGACAAGGATCAAATTGGTGGATTCTTTGACTTTTTTGTTGTAAGCCTTTTTCAATGGTGTGTCAATTTTAACTTCAGATGTCATTTTTAAGGATGTTGATTGGTTTATTTCAATCATCAAGAATGAAACATCATTTGATAAAATAAAAAACAGCTTAGTCAAATGATATATTTGTATTTCCATTGAATCTTAGATTTTTGCCAACCGATTTGAGTAACCAAAAATAAATGGTTGGATGAAATTTTATTTAAATATTACAAGATTGATCAACTATGCGTGTGATTACATGATCTAATTTATCCCATGGAGTACTAATCAATTCATCATCATAATTCAATTTCTTAACCATCTTCAATCCTTTACCTTCATAATAACTCAATTCTTCACCAATTCCAAGAGCAATGATTTTCCAATCGGGATTTTTCCAAGAATTAATTTCACCTGATCGGATTGATGGATCAGCACAAGGTTGACAAAAACCACCAATATCAGGATTCCATTTGCAAGTTGACGATTTTTCAACACAAAAAACTGATTCACAAGAACATGAATTACAATTACAAGGAACATTTGCCAATCCATCTGTTAACAATAAAATGATCTTGGAGACAGATGAACGATCAACCAATGACAATGGGTTTCCAAAGTTCAATATTTTTACAGCTTCATTTAAAGCACCTAATGTATTTGTCCAAGATGACATATGATGATTTCTGATACTCTCAATAGAATTTTGAATTGATCTTTTATCTGAAGTTAGCAAGGAAATATTCTTAACATTTTCACCAAATTGAATCAAACCAACGTTCATTTGTGAATCATTAATGATCAATTTCTTGGTGACGTTAAGAATAAAATCCATTTGAAGATTCCATTGATTATTGGAAATCGAACCTGAACTATCTACAGTATAAACAATATCTATTGGTTGTTGACAAATACAATTCTTGTATCTAATGGTTACTGTTCCACAACTTATTGCCTTCTTGTTCGTATTGGTATTCACACAGTATTTGAATTTGTTTTGTTTACACGAATTCATTGTATAAGGTACTGTAATAAAACCATCAGAAGGTAAATTCAACAAAGGTTTTTTTAAACAAAAATCTGAGTTATTTAATTCGTTACAATCAACCAATTTGTTAAATTGAATAATTTCTGATTCATCATTTGAATAATCATTTTTCAACAAATCTTCAATTTTAATCAGTGCATTTGTATTTTGATCAACATAAAATAAATCATCTTTAACAATTGGTAATGATTTCAAAAAAGTCAAGAATATCATTCCTTGATCTGTTTTTGGATTATCTAAATCTTGATCTGAAATTGAATAAGATATGTTAAAATCAGTCAATGATGAATTGAAATCCAAATTCGGTTGAAAACTGAGTGAATTATTCAACAAAATTATTGATTTTGAATTTGAAACAGATGTAATTTTCAATAAATCACCATCAAGATCAACATCATTTTCCAATGCATTTATCAAATATATCTTATTTTCTTGTTTGAAAAATATTTTATGATCATCAATTGCAACCGGTTTTTTATTTTCAATATTCAATGAAATATTACAAATCGATGAATTCAAACTTCCATCATTCACATAAAATTTGAAATTGAATGCACCAGATCGATTTGAATATGATTTGAAGATTAATGTTGAGTTTTGAACAGTAACATCTCCTTTTGAATCATTCAAACTAACTATATGAATCCGAAGATTCTCTTTATTTGTACCACCTATGACACCTTTTTCCATCAAATCCCATGAATACAAAGTTGATTTGAAAATAGTTTTTGAAAATGATTTGCATATTGGATGATGTTTTGAATTGGATGAATTGGCAAATATCAAAGAAACCATTGCAACATTTGAATCAAATTCTCCATCACTGATGAAATACGAAAAAGAGTCTTGATTTTTTTCTAGAAAATCAGTTCGAGGATAAGTAACCTTGTTATTTTCAACCTTCAATAATATACCATTTTTTGAATATTGATCAACTGATGCAATGGTTAGGGAATCATTGTTGATATCAATATCATTTTTCAAAACATTTAAACTTGTTTCTTCACCTGTAATGGCAAAAATGTCATTATTTGCAATTGGTGGTACATTAATGATGAAAATTTCCACAGTGACTCTGTGAGAAATCATCTCATTTTCTGGATTGTCTATAATGTCAGTGATTGTATAATTGAATGAATCATGACCATAAAACTTTGGTTTATATTGAACTGTTGTATCATTCACTATTTCAATTAATCCTCCTTTTGATGTTGGAAATTGAATTGTTTTGATTTTGATGTGATCATTATTAGGATCATAATCATTCTTCAACAAATCCAAAAAAGAAGTTGAATTGTAAGGAATAACGAAATGATCATTTACTGCGATGGGTGCATTATTTATCACATTTATAGTTATTGTTCCATTGGAATGATCAATTGAATCATCGATTTCAACATCTATAATATCTTGATAAATATGATTTATCACAGGTTGATAATTGATTGACCAACTGTTGTTTTTCCATTCCACCAATGCATCGACACCATCTAAAAATTGAGAAACTACAACAGATGTGTTTGTGATCAAATCGACCGTTCCTTTTGGTTTTGAGATTAATTTCACATTCAATGAAGAATATGGATCTAAATCTGAGTATTTCAAAGGAATATGAACAACACTGTTCTTTGAAATATTCAATTCTAAATTTGAAATTCTTGGTTTTTGATTTTTCATTGAAATGACCACATATGATGAAGAAGAATATTCACCGTCCGAAATTGAATATTCAAAAGTTGTTGTATATGATCCAAATGTTGGAAAATAATCAACGAAAGTTCCATTTTTGGTAATAACTGCTTTTCCAAGTCCAATATTTCTGATTGAATTGATTTTTAGAAAGTCCTTATTTTGGTCAACATCATTCTTCAATATATCAATATTCTTGAGAATTTGATTTTGATATCCTTCAAAATAATCAGGTTTTGCTTCTGGTGGATAATTTTCAATTTGGATGGTTATAGTGCCATTTGAAGTATCATTTCCATCCGAAATTTGATAGTGAAGTATTTCTGTATCAACTGATTCAGGTAATGTTGAATACAGAATTTTCGTTTTATCACTGGAAATTTTGATGGTTCCTGAAATTGATTGGCCATTCAAAACATCTGTGATAGTTAAAGAATCTCCATCAAAATCAATTATTTGAGATTTTTCATCATTTTTCATTTTAAATAAATCGAATTCCCAATTTTTTGCATTTTTCGGAATTTTCCTTCTGAAATCTACAGCAATTGGAGGATGATTCAAAACATCCACTTTAACAACACCATTTGATGTATATTTTTCATTTTTAGCGATGTATTTGAATTCTACCAATCCAGAAAAATGTTTACCAAATTTTCCAATATTCTCTGGAAAATATCGAACTGTTTTGGAATCATAAATCAAAACTTTTCCAAAAATTGGTTGAATGACGTCTACGATTTCAATTTTTTGGTCTTTTAAATCATAATCATTTTTTAAAACAGGAATATCAACAAAATTGGTTTTATATGTTGTTGCAAAATCATTTTGAAGAATTGGTGGTCCATAAGTTGAATTAATAACTGATATAGTTATAACTGTTGCTATTAAAATTACACCTATAGCTGCCATGGTTGCTCCAATTATTGTTTGAATCAATAAAGCATATTTGAAGAGTGAAGGAGCAAATCGAATTTTTTTTTCAGCAGAAACAAATTCTAATATTTCAGGTTCTTCCATTTCTCTTTTGCTTGAAAATGAAAACACAAATTTTCTTCAAACAATAAAATCTCTTTTTTTGTAACTTTATCCTCAACTAATTACTTTTGGCTATTTTATGAAGTGAGATATTCCATCTCCGCAATAGAAATCACCAATATCACTAGTTCTCCTTTTTCAGTGAAAAGTGAGGTTCAATTTTGAAAAAAATAAAATCCATTGACCAATAATTTTTATTTGGAATCATCAGGTATTTAAAATGTGCGCAACAATTTTTCTGTCCAAATTGTGACTTAAATGTTTGAAAAAGTGATAACAGAATCTGAAAATATAAAAAAATTGCTTCTCCATTTTTTCCACTTTTCTCGAATCCAAATTCCAAAAAAAATCAAGGGTATTTGTTGTTAATACACATAGTTTCTTTGAAAGTGCTGGATCATTATTTTGTCAATAGTTAATTCCACAATTCCTCGTTTGGAAGTATTTTTTGTTTGATTTAGGCAAACACTTATCAGAGTTGCTAGAAATTGTGAATGGTTGAAAATATTGGTATTGGCAGAATATTAAATAACTTCCATTTTAGAAACTTCTATTATTGGTAGTTTTTCTTTTTAACTTCTCTTCTATTGGTGGGTTTCTTGTTGATGGACGTTGATTTTTATTGAATTATTTCTTCAAAAAATGTTTAAACAGTAAGTTTTCTCAATTTGAATCATTCTTCGATGAAATTCATTGGATAAGAGAGTGACTCAACCAATCATGAGACATACTAATTTTGAACAAGAAGATTATGAACAGCACAGAAAAACTACACCTCATAGAACCAACTATCAAGGTAGAACCACCCGTTTTTTACTTCAAAAACATTGATTTACTTCATGAAACTAAAACAAACACTTTGACAAACCAAAACAAAAAACACCATCTGGATGCTAAAGACGAACCAGTCATCAAAAAACCGAAAACCAATATTAAAAATGAAAAAACAAAAAAAAACGAAACAAACACACTACAAAGCGTTTCAGTTGACCTTTCATCTTCAAATGAATTTTATGCCTCTGAAGAGTTGCCTGCTGGAATCAACTTCACTTTAGGTGAGTTATCCAAAGTTAAAAAGACTGTTATTTTTAAATATGGTAAGTGAATTTAACCACGGAATTTTAATTTCTTGAAAGATACTATTAACTTTGTCAATTCTACAGATGGGAGAAAACCACAGTTGAGTTTTTCATGCACACCAAATTCAAAATTCAATATTGTTGAAGATTCTGCAACAACTTTTGTTCAAGTAGAAACATTGAATACCATTCTTCAATATGAAAAAATAACTGTTCCTCATGTTTTCCAAGAGAAATTGGAAATATGCAATTGCAACTCCTCAAAATGTAAAGGTGTATTAATTCAAAAAGAAGTGCTTTCGTTATTTATTGTAGTTCCCTTTAAACTATCAAACAATTACTACATCAAAATCAAGTCAACGTTGTTGTGCACAAATTTTAACTTTTCACAATTAAATACATCAAAATCTTTACCAGATAATAGAGATATTGATCCATCAAAGAATTTTCTTTGGAATGCTGAAGCTATTTCAATATTTCCAATTTTGGAAAATCACTATCAAAATCAATCTCATTGCAAAAGAACATGCTCTTGTGCGAGAGAAATTCATGACTTCATCAGAGGTTTAGCAAAAACAAAAGACTCAAAGAACACTTCCAGAGCCAATTGGATTATTCTAATGAGCAGGTTGTATCCTTATTTAATAATTCATTTTATTGTTGCTCAATATTTCATGGTTAATTATAATATTTTGATTCAATTTGATTCTAAATTTTCAGATTTCAAGAAAGTTGTACAACCTTTGATTCCAACAGATTACAAGTTCAATTATCCTAATGCTTTAAAAAATGAAAACATAAAAAAGTTCATCGCACGAATAGTAGAACATTTAAATGGTTGTAAATAAATATTTTCGTTGTAATTTAATTTATGAACATTTGGTTGGGACAACATCTTCTATTTCGATGAGATGTTGTTCCAACCAAATTTTAAAACCTCCTAAAATTAAATTACAGATCTACAATTTTCAAACACCAACATAAAAAGGTTACTTGGCCGAGCGGTCCAAGGCGCAGGATTAAGGTTCCTGTCCATTCGTGGGCGTGGGTTCGAACCCCACAGTAATCAAATATTCTTTTTCTTTTTGGACAAATTAAAAATTGAAAAAGGTTGTCATTGTGGTGAATGGTGCTGATCATTTTCTCGAATAGGGGGAATAATTTTTATTGAAATCCTGTGTAGATATTCAAAAAGTGGGTCTGTGCTCAAAATTAAGTTCAATGTCATACTTTGGTTGCAAGAAAAATTCTTGTATTTCTTCACTCAACATACTTTCTTTTCCTTTTGGTATGAAACAATCAAACAATTTCATAGCTTTTATCAACATCAATGTAGCTTCCATTTCAGCAAATTTCATTCCCATACATTTTCTTGCTCCAAATCCAAATGGAATAAAATAATAAGGATCAATTTTTCGTTCCAAAAATCTATCTGGTCGAAATTCCAAAACATCTTTCCCCCAATAAGTTTCATCTTCATGGAGGCATCTAATTAAAATCCAAACATCAACATCTTGTGGTATATTATACCCACCTATATTTACATCCTTCTTCGTTAATCTTCCAATCACATTCGCAGGTGGTTTCAATCTCAAGGATTCATTCATTACTGCTTTGACATAACTGAAGCCTTTTTGGTAATCTTCGTAAGATAATGGTTTTGTAACATCATAATTTGACTCATCAATTTCCTTTTGAACTTTTTTTCTCACCTCCGGAAATTTAGCTAAAAAGTAGAAACACCATTGTAATAAATTTGCAGTTGTCTAAAAACTGTAAATAAAAATGATTTAAAAATTTACTTCATGACCAGCAACTAGTAAAACATGAGCGTTTCCCATTAATTCATGATGTTTTAATTGATGATATTCATCATCTGATGCCAAAATCATCCTAGACAATAAATCAAATTTTTCTTCACTTGATTTAACCAATTCTTCTTTTCTTTCATTTATTATACCAGTCAATAATTCTCTAAATTGTTTACTCACATCATAAAATTCTTTCATGACTGTGAAAATTCCCAGAATCGTATAATAATGAAGTGATGGAGGTATCAACGCTGTAAATTGTAAAGCACGAACCCATTTTCGAGTCCAAGTCATAATCTTCATATCATTGTTCTTTACAGCATTTAATTTAATTCCAAAACCTGCTGATCCTATAATATCCAAAGCCAACTCTTTCATAAAGTTTGACACATTCAACAAATTTTTTCCTTGGTTAATTTTATCATTCCACATAGTGCACAACTCATTAGTTGATTCATGTATATGATTCTCAAAAATAAGTTTTAAATTAAATTCTGAAAATCCAGGTGATAAAAGGGTTTTATATCTTTTCCATTCTTCTCCATTTGAACTAAAGACATTGTGCTCATAAATCGGATCATAATTATCTGTTCCTTCTTTTGCTCGGTCAAAATATCTTGATTTTTGAATCAAAACTTCTTTTGCTATGGTTGGATCACCAATAAAGAATTAAGTCAAAAAAAAAAATTCTTACGCTATTCCAACAATAGTGAAAGGTCCTCCTGTCCATCTAAACATTTTTCCACATTTTTTGACTGATTCTTTTTGAAAGTCAAATAGTGTAATGTCAGGTGCGTTCAAAAAATTCCAAGAAGAAAAAGTTGAAGGAATTGAACAAACTCTTTTTACTTCCAAGTAATGTATCAAGTAGAAGTATAACTAAATGATTAACATGTTGGTTTTTCTTACTAACATCAAACAGAAGAGAACCAGAAACACTGATGCCAGCTGAAAAATCATGCTCAATTTGAAAGATAAAATGATTGGTTGTCTTGTTCTAAAAATAAATAATCCACGTGTACTTATGAATGTGTTACATAGTTATAAACAATTTAATTACTATACATTGACGTCTAAAGATAAGAAAGAACTTTTATTTCTTCTGGATGATGTGAAAAATCCAATTGATGAGATGATTGATGATAAGACTTATCATGATTGGAATAGTGCTATGATTGACGAAATAACAAAGAATAATTTATCTGTAATTATAAGAGATACTATAACAAATCAAATGGTCGGGTATATGCTTCTTAAAGACTATACTTCTGAAGAATCAGAAATTGAACGTCGAATCATGAAACATCCTTCAATAAAAAAATACAATAACTTACTTGAGGATTTAGAGATACCATTAAAAAATTATAAAGAGAAAATTAGACCAAAAGATATTGTCAAATTGGTAGATTCTGGAGTTTCTAAAAATCACTTAAAAAATGGTATTGCGATTCATTCTTTGAAATGGGTCGTTGATCATTCTCGAAATTTAGGCTATAATTATCTTTTAGTTGAAGCATTAAGTCCTGTTGGTATCAAATTAGCAAGAAACATGGGTAACAAAATTTTAAATGAAATCTATGTTGACAAACATGATGGATTTCAACATTTAAAGAATTTTAAAATCCAATTCACCTTTCAAAAGTTAAATAAATTGAAATGTAAACTATAATAAAGTTTTATAATTCATCTTTCAAAATAATACGTTCTTCAAGAATATTTCCTTTTGGTAACTTTGATTTATCAACTTCTGGATGGTTTTCATCTTCATCTTCTTCATATTCAAAAGAATGATAATTTGCATCATTTGAAATTGCTGAACCAACAGAACCATCTGAGGACTCTTTTTTTTCAATGTTTTCATTTTCTTGAATTTGTTGTTCACTATTTTCTTCAGTTTTCTTTGTTTCTTCACCATTTGACAAAGCAAAACAGATGAATAACAGAATCATAAATATTATAAATTTTTTCATTTCTTCTTCTTTTCAACAACAAAAAGATGCTTTGGGAGTTTTAATTGACAAATCAAAAAAGTTGTGGAATTTATTTATTTTTTTTTGTTTCTTTTTTTTTAGCTTCTTTTTTTGGTGCAGATTCTTTTTTTGCTTCTTTTTTTTCAGCTGCAACTAATAGTGGAGCAACCCATTTCATTGCCCAAAAATATAAAAACAAGAAAATAGAGCCAAGTTCAACAATATAAATAGGTTTGAATCCATAAACATCTGAGTATCCTAATTTTTGTGAAAGAAAATAAAATAAAGCCAAAATGAATGGTAAAATAGTTCCACTTTTTTTAAAAATGTTAAAAATGATTTTGTTTAGTTTAAACGAACAGTGTTGGATTTTGTAATTCAGTATGGTAATCTTTTAATGAATGATATTGTGCTAAAACATATGGTAAAAGAATACCACCTCCACAACCTCCAATAGTTCCGATAATCACCTTTCAAAAATTGAGAAAAAAAAAATGTTAAAAATTACAGGAGCAAAGTTTGAATGTGGGTACACTTTCATTGCTGTATCAACAGCTCCAATAATTACAGTTCCAACAAAAAATCCTTGTGGAATATGTGATAAAAATTCAACGACAAAATTTCCAGTGAGAAAACGAACAATACCAAAAGGAAAGTAACAAACAAGAACCCAGGCAACAAAGAAAGCTCCTAAAATCAAATCATCATCAAAAAAACTGAGAATAAAAAATATTGATTTCAAATTCTTACATTTGTGGTTTTCCCATTAAAAATGAGTTGATGATAGCTCCGCCTAAACCAAGAGTCAACATGGTTAGGATAGCTACCAATAAAGGTGGATCTTCTTTTTTTTTTGAGTCTTGAAGGCATGAATACACAATATTTGCAATAATGAAGGAATGGTTCCAAAACAATAAAGCAAAGAATTCACCTTTGTGTAATCTTTCATTGAGGTTGTTTAAAGTTTCTAATAGTTCAGTGTTCATTTTACCGGATGAGAAATAAAACTGATTGGACGAAAATCAAAGTAAAGTATTGGACAATATTTCAAGGGAAAATAAATTCCATTTTTTTGAGAAGGAAATTCAAAAATATAATATTTCATTTTTTTGGCTAAATATTTCAAATAAAAAGTTCATTTAAAAAAATTGTTTCAAATTTAAAGAACCATCATCTCTTTTTACCTTTTTTAATGTTTCTTCATTGATTTCTTTTATTTTTTTCAAGTCAATCAACTTTATTAAGATCAATCGATAAAGAGAATTTTTTAAATTTTCTTTCGTCAAATTTTTGTGTAAATTCTCAAGTTTTTCAATTTCATTCAGTTCAAAGTAGTGTTTCATTAATATTTTATATGAATATTCATCCAAATTTTCAACTTTTTTTAATAAATTTTCTATGGGTCCAATTTCCCTTTTTTCAAGCCATTTTTCTAAAAAATAGTTGAATTGAAAAATGATGATTTCCATATTTCTATCAATAATTTCATTAAATAATTGATTAATTTCATCCAATTTTTCAGATTTCATGTAAATTTGAATCATTTGTGAAAAAGTGATATGATCATAGTCTATGACGTTTCTGAATTTTTTGAAGATTCTTTCAGTCTCTTCAATGGAATTATTGTTACTATAGTCTTGTAAGAATATGGTGAATATTGATGTTTTTGGTTTTTGGTTTGTTTTTTCTTTAGATTCAAAAATGAACTTTTCAACTTGTTCATATTGTTTCGAATTTAGATAAGCATAAACTAAATTCTTGAAATATTTTTCATCTGTAATATCTGAAAATTGAAAAGCAAGGTTTTTTGCTTTTTCCAATTCACCCAAATTGATTAATTGCTTTCCAAAGATTGTAAGATGTTTGGAAGTAGGTTTAAAATCCTTTTGTATCATTTCATTTACTAAATCATCCATTTTTTCATATTTATCAAATATTGAACGTGATTTCGAAAATAAAAGACCTCTGATTAAAATAACGTATGTACTAGCTCCATATGAAAATCTTGGTTTGAACTGTTCAAATAATTCAAGTGCTTTGTCCAATTTTCCAGAATTGATCAACATTTTAATGAAAATATTGAATAATGGAAGTGAACATTTTAGATTCAAATCATAAATTTCTTGAAAAATCTCTTCTACTTTTGTGAAATTTCTTTCATTTGTGTATCCTTGAATAATAATAGAGTAGGAATATTCATCAACAGTTGTAAAACTCTTAAGATTTAAAGCTAAATTATGAGCAGTTTCTAAACTGATTTCATCAACTAAAATTTTCAAAAAATTGTTAAATTGACCAATAGCCGGAATTATTTTTTTTTCAAACATTTCAAGATAGCATTCTTCAACTTTGTCATATTTTTTGTGAACCATCAATGCATTAATAAAAGCTGTATAATTCATTTTATCGAAATCAGAAACTGAAAAATATTTCTTCTTCAACTCTTCAATTTTTGTAAAATTATTAGATTTTATCAACTCAATAAGCAACTGCATGAATTGAGTTTGTTCTGGTGCAATATTTTTTTCAATCATTTCATTAAATATCTCTTCAACTTTTTTCAAATCACCTATGTCAAAAATTTTTTTTACAGACAACAAATAAGTGAAACTCTCATTGGAAAACATTTTTAACATTTCAACATGGTCACTTTTTTTTTCTTTTTTCAAGCTCTTTTCTTCATTAATGGATGTATCTTCTTCCATTTTCTAAAAAAAAAAGTTACAAAAAAATAAGAAATTACATTAGTTTGGAATAAAAAATCAGGTTTCTAAAAAATAAAAAATAAACAGCAAAAATAAATACTTTTGAGTGTATCAGAGGTGACTTGATGAAATTTCTTGTCGTTTTATCAACATGACATAATTTGAAAAATTTTTTCACTTCCTTCTTCATTAAAAAAGAAAATGATTGGACAAAAAAAATCAACCAACAGAATTGATTCATTTATTCATAATTTGGATTTACAATAATGACATGCTCTAAATCATCTATTTTTGAACCAACATCCAAATCGATTAAAACATTATCTTGAACCACTAAACGATCAATAATATGTTTCAAAAGTTTAATTTTTTGTGATGTTTCTGAGGTAGTCAACATTTCATCTGATTGATCAATATACCAATTAATAATATCAATTTTTTTGACACCTTCTGTATCTTTCAATTCTTCATTTTTTCTAATTCCAAATACCAATTTATTTGAAATCATTACATATTCATCATACGATAAATTGATCTGTTTCTTTTCAATTCTTTTTTTCTTTTTTGGTTGTTCATCTTCATCTTCTTCATCCATACCATCCAAAACTTCTAAATCTTGTGATTCTGTTAATAGACGATCTTTCAATTCTAATATTTGTTGTTGTAAAGTTTCCAAGACTGTCGTGTAATCTTCAATATTAGACTCAGTTTGTTCTTTGATTATTAATAATTTAGCTAAATCTTCATCATTTGCATTTGGAATATCTTCTTCAATTTGAAGAAGTGTTTCATTCATTTCATCTAAAATATCTCTTGATTTTTTCATTGATTCTTCTTTTTCTCTTTTACGAGTTTTGATTTCATTAATTAAATTCAAACGTGTTTCTTTTTGATTTTCTTTTCTTCTATTATCCCAGTACTCTTCATCATCATTAATTTGAATTGGATCTTTATCAACTTTCAAAATTGATTTCTTTAATAAGTTAACAGCTTCTTGAACATGTTGTGGTGTTACAGTTGATTCTAAGTGTATTTTTGCTAATGCTTCACTTAGACGAATCAACGACTCCAATTGTCTGACAGTAATTCTATAAGAGTTAGAACCACTTTTATCAGATTGTCTTAATTTGCGGTATGAATCTATTAACAATTGTTTTGCGTCATCTGATAATTGAGGTTTTAATGTTTTGCAATATCTAATGTAAAGTTTAAGTTCATCCAATGAAAATTCAGCACTAATACTATCCTCCAATTGTTGATGAACTCCAACAATATGTCTTGCAATTTCACCGTCAATTATTTCATTACAATGATCCTGAACTATAAAAAATAAATCAAATCTTGACATAATTGGAGGTGAAATTCCTAAATTTGCTTTTAAAGTTTTCTTTGGGTTATAACGTCCCCCTATTGGATTCGCAGCAGCTAAAATAGATGCTCTTGCATTTAATGTTGCTCTAATACCAGCTTTAGCAATAGAAATAGTTTGTTGTTCCATAGATTCATGAATTGCCACCTGATCTTTAATATCCATTTTATCAAATTCATCAATACAACAAACACCATTATCTGCTAACATCAAAGCACCGGCTTCAATTGAAAACTCTCCTGTTTCTTGTCCTTTGATAACAGATGCTGTTAAACCAGAAGCGCTTGACGCTTTTCCACTGGTATACACTGATCTAGGAATTAGATTTGAAACATACTTCAGAAATTGACTTTTACTTGTTGATGGATCACCCACAATACATACATTCAAATCTCCACGTAAATTGATACCTTCAACTGTTGTTTTATGAACACCTCCTACTACCATTAATAAAATTCCTTTCTTCACATTTTCATGACCATATACTGTAGGTGCAATACTCTTTGTCAATTTTTCAAGTAAATTCTTTTCTTTTGACATCAAAATGATCTTTGACAATTCATCAGGTGTCAATGATGAAATTAAAGAATGTGTGGTATCTTCTGTTTGACTAACTTTTGTTCCTTCAATTAATTCAATTGAATTTGTTAGAAAGCACATTTTATAATTTAAATCTCTCACACCCAACACTTTTAAACCTGTTAAACCTTCATTTGGAGCCCAAGTTCCTTTATCTTTATTTTTTGATCCTTGTGAGCCTGTTTCTGTTTCTGAAGTACCAGTTGGAACATGCATAACTCGAGACTCAACATTTTCTGAAAACATCTTCTTCACATCAGGAACAACAATCAAAGTGCCCGTGAAGAAACATTTATCACCAGCTTTTGCTTGTTCCACACATTCATTTCTTAAGATCATATCAAATGAACGTGGCATACTACCAGGAGGTATTTCATTTGTATTTTCTTGAACTCTAACTCTTTGCCAATCTGAAAATATGCTCTTTTCTAAATCTAATTCCCATTTTCTTTTATTATTGCAATGTGGATTAAAACAAATAACAGGTTCAGTATATTTGAATTGTTGTTCCACAGGTTCTGAAAAACTTCCACATTCCAAACAGATAAAAACACCATGTAAAAGTTCTGGTCTTACTTCTGAAGTTCTTGTGACTGTACCACTAACTGTAGTTAATTTTCCAACTTTATCTGTTTTTAAACTACGTAACCTATTCAAAAATATTTAGTTTTCATTTTTTTACTTGTGACAATGAGCTAAATTAGTGAAAGACAACCAACATTCAATTACATTTTCTTCCATTTCATCTTTGTTTGGAAAGTCATTGTGTATGATTTCTCTAATAACTTCTTGAAGAAAAGGTTCAAATCTGTAATATTCTGATTGTATTTGGTCTGCTAATTCATCATCAAATTCTTTTAAGTGTTGAAAATCAATCAACAAAGTATTTTTTTGACGGTTACTAATTTGATAGAATTGTTTTTTATAGTCTTGTTTTGATTTTGTTTCCTCTGTTTGAAAATCAGAAGAGTTCAAAAGTCTAAAAAAGAAATTAATTTTTTTTTTCAAACGTTTCCAGAAATTCTTTGAAAAGAGCGGAAATAGCTTTTCCTGCTTTATCACTGACTAATGTTTTATTCAATTTTAAAGGTTTTGTTTCTTCTTTCACTATGGTTTCTTCCATCAAGCTCTATTTTCTTTTGGTTGGTTGTTTGGCGCTGAAAAAAAAAATGTGTTTGATTGGTTCAAAAAAAAATCACTGTTTAATAAAAATATGAAAAGAAACCAGAAGATTTTTTTTGTTTTGGTTCTTTTGGATTAAAATTTTTGATATCTTCATTTGTGTTAATAAATATATTCCAACAAGAACAGCATATGAATATAATAGAACACCAAAAAGAAAAGAAGCAAAAAGAAAATGGACAAATAAATTTTATGAAGAAAATAAAGAAAAAATAAACGAAAAACATACTTGCTAGTGTGGTGAAAAATATTCATTAAACCATAAATCAAGACATAAAAAAAGCAATAAGCATCAATCATTTATTCACAAAATTTTAGATTTCATGATTTTCTGATTGCAGCATTCACAATGTTTTAGTTCATATAAATTTGCTGTTATTTTATCTTTGTTTTCTTCATAATAATTTTTATGATATTCTTTATTGTATTGTTCTCTATCTTCTTCTGTTTCAAATTCATTTTTTAACCATTCTTGATAATTATATTATTATAATATATAATTATTATTACTTTAACCCAAATAATAAAATACTATAAATAAAATTTATTTGTTTTTTTCAATAAATCTTCTAGTTGCTTCACGCATTGAATTGGAATGAAATTTAAATCTTCTTCTTTCAATGTCATAAGCAAGTATATGTTGTCCTTTTACTGCTGGTCCATCTGCAATTTTTTCTGTTGATAACTTCATAATGTCCATGGCTATGACTTCATTCATTCCATTCTTGTATTCATCCTTCACTATGTCTTTGAATAATTTTAAAGTTTTTTCATCATCTTGGACACATCTTTTGACTTTGTCTTTATCTTCTTCAATTTGTTTTTCAATGAACTCATCAGGTTTAAGAGTTGAAGTTACAAGATTACGAAGATTCAATGGTTTGGTTCCAAATTTTTCTAAAACCATTTTTCTAATTTCACCATCAGAAGTAAAACCAACTTTATCCAAATAATCATTTGCTTCATCATCTGTAAAATCACCAACCCAAATATATTCTTGTCTTCCAGAGTCTAAAAAAAATTAAAATTAAAAATTAAAAACCTGAAGTCATGGAAAGACAAGCATTTGCATCACTTAAAACAAGAATACATCTCGCTTGAATATTATCAGATGAAATTTGTTTGGCAGTTTTATAAAGTAGTCCTATAACTTCTTTTGAAGTCTTTCCATCAACGTCAAAAACAACAGTTGGAACCCAAGTTGCTTTTCCATCTTTTGTTTTTTTTTATTGAATTACAAATTTCACCAAAAACTTGAGCTTCTTGACCTAAAAATATGAAAAAAAAAAAATTACTTTCGTTCCAATTGGGACTTTAATGGCTTTAAGGAGCTTTGGTTCTAAATTTTGTGATGTTGTTTTTCCATCAATTTTTACAACAATTACACCTTTTTTTCCATTAATAACATTTTATATTCTTTTGAAATGTTTGAAGTTGTTTGTCCCATTTTTTTTTTCAAAATTTGATTTAATTGTGATTGGATTAGAAATTCCCAGCCGGACTTTCTGCTTCTACTACTCACAGAGGATATACTTTGCATAAGGACAGAATTTTGAGTACTTTTCAACAATAGATTCAACGTTCTTGTGGTCACTGTTGTAAAGATTTTCAAGTGCTTCGTGTATCCATTCAGGTAGAAATGGTGACATTGTATTGGTTGTTTTATTTTCCATCAATGAAATCAATCACAAAAAAAAAAAAACGTTGAAAAAATTTTTCAACGTTCCACAAACTACATAAAAGAATAGTATTCACGTGTTGCTCTGTCAAAGGATCAAATATGCTGTTTCCATAATATTTCTTGAAAAAAAAATTTCCACTGAAAAAAATAAAAGGAAAAAGGAGACAAGCAGGCTTTAACTTTTTTTCAGGACTTTTTCAATACCCACTTGATTATTTCAAGTGATGTTTCAAAGTCAATATAGAGTCATTCAGTTTGAAGATAAAACAAAATTCATTTTATTCAAGTCAATGACTACATTCAAAAAAAAAAGAAAATTCAATCAAGCTACAACTATCAATTCTTCTTGCAGATACTGTTCCATAATTATAGTTTCTAATCACTTCAGTGCTTTGTGCGGCGAATAAACTCTTTGTTTTCACTGACATCACTTGTTCTGATTTATTACACTCTTGTACATTCTGATATAGCTACACAAGGTGAAGTTTAATTGTACTAAAACTCAAGTTAAATAAAATTTTTGTGAGTTATATAACAAAATTTTTTTATTTTTAAATTTGAATTTTTTCTTCTCTTATTCTATCATAAGCCTTTTTTGTAATAATTGGTATGAATTTTTCATTTAAAATTTCTTTCATTGGTAACGAAATAGATTCTTCATAAACATCTAAAATGGTAGAAGGATAAATTGAAATAAACTGTTTTTCCAAAACTAAAATGGAATTCCTAATTCTAACAATTTTCTCTCTTGCTTTTTCTACTTTTTTTGAATCATCTTTTTCCTCTGAAATCCATATGTATCCATTATTTCCAAGAATTACTTCAATTCCAAAATCAAATTTATGAAAATGTTGCTTGCATCTCTTTACCAATGAACAATCAACTTGTAAAAATTGACCATTTTCTAATTTCCCATATCTAGAGGAACGTGTTTGTAATGATAAACTACCATTGGAGAACATTTGTTGAACTTCTGAAACAATCAAATCATCTTCAACATATAACTTTCTCATGTTTAATTGATCATCATATGTTTTTCTTCTTTGAACACCATTTGGTAGATTTATAGATGATAAAAGAAGAGCAGCATCATTGCGACCTTGAACATCAACTAACCAACGTTTAGCTCCAACATTGGTGATTCTACCAACTACAATGTCACCTATATCTCCTGTATAACGAGTTTTCAAAGGACGAACAGAAATTAAACGATTTACTTTTTCAACAATTCCACATACACATGCTATCAAATGATTATTTTCATCTACAAAAGTTCCATGTCCTCTTGTGTGGTTTTTAGATTTTTTTTTTATTACCTCAGGTATCCTTCTGAGTCTTCTGTTATTATTTCTCCTGGTGTCACAATTCTAACTTCATCTTCATTTATTTGTTGGTTCATTGATGGATTTTCATTGGATAAAAAATTTGTTTTGTTTTTGTTTATAAATTTTATTTTATTTGCAAGAATTTATATTTTTACTTTTTAAATATTGATTTGGTGGAGTTTTGAATGTTGAATTGAGTATTTTCTTTTTTGATTTTTCTATTTCATAGATGTTTCAATGATGTTCAGAATTGTATTCATCAATAAATCAATCTTGACAGGTTTAATTAATATTTCATTCATTTTCCATTCTAAAAGTTGATGCTCTTTATCATTCACAAAATTACCAGTTACAGCAATAATTGGGGTTGATTTTTTTTTCACATCCTCCAAACTTCGAATATCTTTTGAAAAAGGTTGAAATTAATAAGATATACTTACATTCTGTTGCTTCAATACCGTTCATAACTGGCATTTGAATATCCATCAAGACAATATCGAATTCATTTTTTTCAAATATTTCAATTGCTTCTTTACCGTTTTCAGCTGAAGATATCAATGAAGTATTCAATTTTTCAAGTAATTTACAAATAGTTTTTCTTATTAAAGCATGATCTTCAACGACTAAAACTTTCAATCCAGTCAAATCTTTTTTTTTATCTTCAACTCTTGGATTCTTTTGAACCAATTTTTCAAATTTAGAAATCAAAAAAGGAGGCGGAAGAAACAAAAATTTTTCACCTAATTTCTCATTCTTATCTCCAATGATGATTATTTTTTCATATTTTTGAAAAATATCAACTGAATCAACAAAATATTCATCCAAAACAATTAGATCGAAATTTCGTTTTTTGATTAACTTCAAGCAATCAACTATATCTTCAAATTTCTTAATAGTTTTGAAACCCATGAATAAACATGTCTTTTCTAAGTTATTCAATATTGATTGCTCGAATGAAATTAACAACACTGATTTATAACTTGTTTGTGAAAATGATGAATAAATAAACTCCTTTGAAGGTTCAATTAAAGGTATATCAATCCAAAACTTGGATCCTTTTCCTTCTATGCTATCAACACCTATTTTTCCATCCAACAAATCGATAAGACCTTTGGAAATGGAAAGACCAAGACCCCAGCCTTTGAATCTATGAAAAATTAGTATAGGTTGATAGTTACTCTGTTGGTGTCGATGAATCCACTTCTGATTGAAAAAATGGTGTGAAAATTTTGGATAAGTTATTTGAAGAAATTCCTATGCCTTCATCTGAGACTTGAAATCGAACAAATGGATTTGATTCATGTAAAACAGGTTTAGCAGATAGTTCAATAACACCTTCTTTGGTGAATTTCATTGAGTTCGTGATGAAGTTCAGCAGAATTTGGATGATTCTAAATTTGTCACCAATGAATGATGAGCAAATGTTGAAATCTAATTTATAGTCAATGATCAAGTTAACATTTGTGATTCTTGCAGAAATAATATTCAAAGTGTTCTCAACAATTTCCAGAACTGAGACTCTGTGTTTTGAAATTTTCAATTTTCCAGCATCAATTTTGGACATATCTAAAATATCAGATATAATCCTTGTAAGGAAAGTGTAGACATTCTTTATATCTAACAAAACGTCTTTTTGTTTTTCATTTGGATTCAATTGTAACAAATCTTCAATCGAATAACTGAGGGATTGTAATGGTGATCTAATTTCATGAGAAATAGTTGAAATTAATTCAGTTTTGGATTTCAATGATATCTCTTTTTGTATGTGCTTACTTTCTCTTTCAAGAATTTCCACTTTTTCTTTTGTACTTGTTGATAAAATGATCAATCCTGTAAATTCATCTCCTTGAAAAAGAGATGTTGATTTTGAAGAATAAAACTGTTTTTCACCATTAATATTACAACTCCATTCCCAATTTTTTTGTTTTTTTGTTTTCAAAATTTCGTCAAAAACTTCTTTTTGATAAAATGGATAATCTGATAAAACAGTTCCAAACATTTCCTCTTTTGGAATGTTAAAAAAGTCTTGGTTGATATATTCAATATTCAAAGTTGGATTCACTTTTATAATATATCCATCAATAGATTCCAACAAAATCTTGTTTGTATGAAAACCTAATGCGTATTCATCCAATACTTTATAATATTCATTAAAAATAATATCTGCCAGAAATTCAATGAAGAAATCTGAAAATAAAGCTTCAAAAAAATCATTATTTTTGAAGATGAAATAATTGGTGAATATTTTTACCACAAATTTTGTTATGATGAAACTTTTGGCAAAAAAAAGTTTTGTTGAAGCTGAATTTACGATTACTTTTAATGTTTGAAACTTATAAAATAACCAAAAAAATCCTTTGTAGTGCACTAACCATTGGTTTTCCTTTTCCAAAATTGAATATTCACTTGTGAAAAACGTTAATTATTTTTTTTTTAATACAAGATATTAAAGACAATAGCAGATAGTACTGTTAGATAAGATAGCGTTTTTGTCATCTTTCTTTGAAAAATCAACAGTTGAATCAACAATGAAAAAATTACAAATTTTTGTGAGCTTGTTATGAAGTAATAAGCGACAGAAATTACACCTAGTTGAACATAAAAGTATATATCCTTTATAAGATCCGAAAATAAATTTTCATTTACCAGGTGTTTCATGGTGCAAGAAAAACAGAATGACCAATCAAATTCACAAACATCAAAATTGAACAGATTTTATTATTTTTTTATGAAACTAAACAACAACATGTAGAATCTTTTCTTTCATGGTTAGAACCCAATAAACTTGTTTTTTCAGTTGAAATGTCTTCATTTTCATTATTTTCATTTTCAACTGTTGATTTCTTTTCAACTTTGAAATTAAAAGTCAAATCTTTAAATCTTTGATTATTTTGCTTTAAAACATTAATAGTTTTATAAGAAATTTCTGGTAAAAATTTCCAACAAATGATCATTCCATCATTGCAACCTACAGCAAATGAATGACCATCCAAATCTATTAAACTCAAGATTTTATCTTTATGTTTCAAAATAGCAACACAATTATAATTAATTTTCTCCCAAATTTTGACAGTTTTATCAAATGAACCAGATATTAAATAATTTCCAAAATCTAATAATGAAGTAATGGTTGAAGCATGTGCTCTTGAAATTGTTTTTTTCAATTGTTTTTTTGAATCCCAAATCTTAATCATACCATCTTTTGATGCACTTACAAAACCATCATCTTTCATTGCTGCTAATGATTTAATTTCCGCTTGATGTCCTCTTAATGTTTTTATACATTTGTTTGTTTTGAGATTCCAAATTTTAACAGTTTTATCTTCGCTTCCAGTTAATAACTTATCATCAGATAGTTTACAAATTGATGTTATTTCTTTACTTTGCATCAGAACTTTTTCTTTAATTTGTTTTTTTTCTGCTAATGTTAATGTTTTTGATGTTGAAAAATCATTGTCATTGATTTTTTCTGTAGGTCTTTGTTTTAAAGATTCTCTTGTTTTTGAGTTTATAATATCTTTCTGATTCTTTGAAAACCTTTGGAAGTTTTCTGTGTTATCTGATAACTCTTTTTCTATTTCACCTGTGGTCAAATTGATAATTTTAATATCTTCATCAATTGAAACGATTATAAATTCATCAGAAACAGCTACTAAACATGTTGAACGGTCAGTTTTTAAAGTTTGTAGACATTTGTAATGGTTAAGGTTCCAAACCTTAATATACTGATCTATATTGTGAACTAAGTTACCGTTTGGTAATAGGTCCATTGATTTTACAGGTCCAGTTTCTAAATTTTGAAAATCTGTGTCCGTTATTGTTTGAAGTTTTTTTCCAGTTTGTAAATCCCAAATAAAAATTGAATCAATACTTCCACTGGCAAATGTTTTATTTTCTAGTGACTTTAAACAAGTCACTGGTATCGGTCCTTGTTTGAATTTTTTGTAAAAATTAACTGTAGGTTGATACATCGATTTGTGGTGAAAAAAACAAACTAAAATTGATTGGTTGAATAATTTAAAGATGAGAATAAATTAAATTGACACATTCAAAAACTTGGAAACAAGATACATGTTTTTTTTAAGTATTTTGTGAAAAAAATTGTCAGTGTGATTTCTGCTAGAAAATCATTTCAATATTGATCAACTAAAATTTTTCCTCATCACCGAAATGAAGGTATGACTTTGAAATAACTTCATGTCTTTTAGTTTTTTTTTTATTGTGGTTTCTCTTTCTTTTTTTTGTCCAATAAGAATGTTCCGCTTCACCTCAAGAGTTTTGAAAAACAGTTCAAAAAAAATTCAAAAAATTGTTAATAAGGATTTATATAGAACCATAGATGCCAGAAATGAATACTACATGACTGAAGAGTTTGAACGTTATAATTCATATTTTAAAAAAGAAAATCTTCATTTGGAATTGAGACAAACAGAAACGATGGGCAGAGGACTATTTACTACAAGAGATATAAAATCAGGAGAATTGATTTTAACATCTGAAATTTATAACTTTGCCGTGAATTATCCGATAAAATCAGAAGTATGTGAAAATTGCCTCACACAGATTGAAAGTCATGCTTTGAGTTGTGAAATATGTAACGAGGAAGTTTTTTATTGTTCAGAAGAGTGTAAGTCAGATCATCGAGAACTTCATAATTTTGAATGTGAATACTTTTCAAAAATCCAAAATTTCTTAGCTGAAGAGCTCAAAATTGAAGATTCTTTATTTCGAAAAAAGTTATTGTTTCACGATTTAATGACTCAACTAAAGTTTTTTTTGAAGTTAATCGCCAAAAGTGAAGCAGAAGAAGCATTGAAAAAATCATTTCCGATAGGAGGAATTGAACAGGATACTTCTCTAAAATTAACTTTTAAAGATGACTATTTGAGGTTTTTTTCACCTAGAAAAATGATTACCGATGTTGAAACTAGAAATCAATTGATAAAAATTCAAGAGGCGATTCGTCAGATTACCAATCAAAAAATGACATTTGAAGAAACGATGGATATGATCGCCAAAGATCAATGTAATTCATTTGAGCTGGATATTGGTTATTGTAATGTTCCAGTATTGAATTTTGTTAATCACTCTTGTTCACCAAATTCAGAGTATTGGTTTGTGAATGGAAAATTTCATTTATTTCCATTGCATGATATTCCAAAAGAGACTGAATTAAAAGTATCATACATTCCAATATCACCACCTTCAGATAGAAGAAAAAAGAGATTGAAAGATTTTTTTGTTGAATGCAATTGTTCACCAAAGAGTCGATATTGCAACTCAGAATTTATGAAAGAGTATTTATGTCCTGATTGCAAGAAAGAATTGACATTTCAAATTGACCCAAATAATGAACAAAGAATATGCAAAGAATGTATTAAACAAAATTTACAAAATTAAACAATTTTCTTGTTTCACTTCTTCTGTCAAATTTACTTTTAATTTTAGATTTGTGTCTAAACTGAATTTGTGTAAGTAATACTCATTTGTTCCTTTTGTAAAAAATGTCATCATTTCATCATCAAATGATATTTGTTTTTCTCCTATTAAATTTGGAATATTGTTTGATTCTATTTCTCGAATCAACATTCCATCCAATGTATTGAAAATGAAAATTGTTGAAGAATACAATGAACTAACAGCAATCAAGCTTCCAAAAGACAATATTGATGAGCAAGTACCTGGTTCTGGTAATTTGATTTGATGTAAAATTTTACAAAGAAAGATATCCCATATAATCAATTCTGAATTTGATGTGCAAACTGATAAAATGTTAAGTGTCAAATTACATTCTTCTTTAATAGAAATATGATTCACGTTATTATCTAACTGAATTTTACTTCTATGCTTCCATTGTTCAACTTCATTTGAACTGATGTCATAAACAAAAATTTCATTTTCACGGAAGCAACAAATAACATCATTGGTGATTTCCCAATTCACAATATTATCATATCCAGAACATTCTTTGAACTCAAAAGTTTTTTCTAATGTACCAGTTGACAAGTCCCAAACATTCAAAACATAAGCACCTGGGATTTTAATTTGTTTTATCAAAACGTAAGCAAAGTTTGAAATGATTTTGATTTTCAAAATTTCATCATTTAAATATTTTGCTCTGAACTGGATCTTTCCTAATTCTTTTGAATTCAATGAAACATTGGTCAATTTTTTTGTAGTCTACAAAAACCGTTAGAAGTGTTGCAAAGCAAACATGATATTTTTGTGATTCTATTTCATTAAAAATCAAGTAATTATATTGTTGATTATAGTCAAATGGTGAAATGACAGGGTTTGTGTAAGGAACATGTATGACATGTTTTTGTTGTTCAATGGTATCAATAAACTCACTGTGAATTGAAAAACGGTTCAAATTTGATTTTTCTACAATTCCTTGGATATTAACTGAGTCAACTTGAATAGTTTTATCATTTTTCAAAAATTCAATTCTAATGATATTTGTTTTGAATTTTGTTTTTTTCAAAGGAGGTTGGAAAATCCTTGAATTTTGTAAATCATCAATTTCAGATTCATTAGAATCTATTTTATCATATATCAATATGAAATTACTTTCTTGGTCATTCCATGAATAAATTTTTGATACTGAGCCAGGATTCAAAGTTTCATAAATCGAAATTTTTGTTAGGTAAACTGCTTGATCAAATGATAATTCCAAGAATCTATCTTGATCATCTTTTTTTGGTTGCCAAATATTCTTTGACTTACTTCCATATTTTGGAAAAATATTTGGAGTTCCTTTCAGAAAATTCACATCATTTTGCTATTTGTGTGAATTTTTTTTTATTTTACCTCACTGCTACATTTGTTTATCTTAGATATCCATTGAGTTGTTTCACAATATTTATGTATTCTCTGAGCAGAATATTGACTGTAAATCATCAAATCATAAATTGATCTTTTGATGAAAAATTTTTCTTTGAGTTTTTGATATTTATTCAAATGTACAAGAACTTTTTTATCTTTCAAAACAACTTCTTCAATTTGAAATGAAGAATCAATCCAAGTATTTCCTTCATCGTCGACAGTTGAATTTTCATAATTCAATAATTCTATTTCATTTGATGTTTGATCAACCACAGGTGTATGAAGTCGAACCTCGTCATCTTCAGCAATATCGGAATCTAAATTATCAAAGTCATCCACAAAATCCCATTCATTTGATTTCTTAATCTGTTGAAAAACTGTTGGAGGAAGTAACAAAAGTTTCACATCCAATTCGGTGTATTGTTTCAATAAATTAACTTTTCCTCTGGTGTATAACTCATGTTGATACCTTTTATATAAAAATAATTCCTTCATTTGAAAAGAAACTTCGTGTAAATTTAACTTTTTTTTCAAGTATTTAAAAAAAAAAGTTGACGAATTCCAAGTGTTAAAGTATTCGATTTTCCATAAATTTGTTTGATTTATTACTTGATTCCAATACCAACAAACTTTTTGACCAGTTTCTATATCAAGAGGAGATAAAAATGTAAAAATTTTAAAAATTAATTTAGCTGGAAGTCCTATTTGGTTTGGATTCTTTTTTCTTTTGTCAATGATGTTTTGGAAATTTTGTGTTTTTAATCTTGGGCTGTGAAATGAAGGAATTGTTACTTCATCTTCAACAGTTGAGGTTGATTCAAACATATTTGATTGGTGGTGGTGATTAGAACCTTGAAAAAATAAAATACACAATTCATTTTCATAGCAGCATTTGATACAAGAGATCAGATCAATATTCATTTTAAAATAAATTTTGCCCAATCATTTCTATTTCGAACCAACAAAACACTAGAAGTGGTGAAAAATTGTAAAATTTGATTGGATTGATCCCCGAATAGGGCTGTTTAGCTCAGTTGGCAGAGCATTAGTCTTGTAAACTAAGGGTCATGAGTTCGATTCTCATAACAGCCTAATTTTTGTTTTTCTTTTGAATATGGGATCTTTTTTGATTTCTTTTGAACAATTTCCTGTATATATAGAATAACTTGTATTCATACCATAATTTGAAATGACGAATCATTTGACTGTATTTAATAACTGGTCTCACTCTTTGACCAATCAGAACCTTCCACATTACTAAATGCCGTTTTCACAAAAACCGTTCAGGTACAACATACCAGCACTAACTTTATCACTCAAACTTACTTTTAACTTACTCAAACCTCTTATTCCAAACATTTCCTTTTCAATTGTGTGGGATCTGGATTCTAGCAACATATCTTTCCTTTTCAACATTGTTGAAATTCTGATGAAGAAATGTTCAGTTGAAACTTCTTTTTGTTCGATTTTTATATGAAACCTCTCCAAACAGTCACTCATCATCCATGCCACTTCAAATGCATTTCCATCGAACTCTTGAAGTTTATTTTTCTTTGTTAATAATAACAATGAAGCTTAAACAATGTACTTGGTTCATCACGTTTTCTCCGTTTATTTTCAAAAATGGAACTTTGAGGCGGTCAATCACGGCTAAAAACTACCCCAAACATCTTATATTCCAAAGTCTTTGTAGATAATGAAACATTATTAGCAAACATTGAATGCGGACAAGGCTGTTTAGCTCAGTTGGCAGAGCATTAGTCTTGTAAACTAAGGGTCATGAGTTCGATTCTCATAACAGCCTGATTTTTGGTTTTGATTCTTTAACTTTTTCTTCATCCGATTCAAACTCTTCATCATCTTCATCGTGTTCATCTTCGTCATTTCTATATGATTTCATTCTTTTACTCTCTGGTGTTCCAACATCATCATTTGTAAGAAAATCCAATTGAAGAGTTTTACCTTTTGTTCTCACAGGTTTTAAATTTCCTTTCAAACTTTCATAAGTTTTTCTTGTGAGGATTCGATAAATTTTGACATCTCTTTTCTGACCAATTCTATGACATTGATCCATTGCTTGTAAATCATTCAATGGATTAAAATCAGAATCATAAATCACTACTGTATTTGCCATTGAAAGATGTGTTCCAGATACTAACATTTTAATATCCATTTATAATATTAATTTATATAATTTTCTGTCAAAATCTCACCAGCATGAAGTGAAAAAAATAAAAACTGAATAGCAGAGAGAGCGCAGAGTGCAGTGTTGTATCTCTGTAAAAACTCACTCCTAGAGGCATTTGAAATTTTCTGAATTTTTTAACTTCCAAAATTTCAATTTTTAAAAATTTCAGATTCGACATATTTATTCAAGTTATGGCAAGTCCATGGATTTTATTTTTTCATTTTGGCATGATACTCATTGGTTAGTCGTTAACCAATAAAATGGAATTTAACACAGTGGAGGAAGAGGTTGAACATCACGTCAATGTCTCTCAACAAGGTTCAATCTTGATAAATATTCCTAGTGGAGGTGTTTTTGAAGTTTTAGAATCAGCCTCACCGCTTTTAATTCACTGGGTCGGCCCGTCAGTCGCAAGAGTAAGAAAACATAACTAAACTCTAGACCATTTACATTATTTTTTGGTGTGTATTCTTTGGTTTAAATACTTTATTCAATGGATTCTTATTCTTTGGAGGAGTTTTAATGCTCCTTGAACTTGGCTCCAATTGGAGATTTTTGGGTATTTTTCCAATTTTATTGTCAATATTTTGGTGTTTTGCTTTCATATTTTGTTATTTACCTCTCACAAGACTTTGTTTTGAATGGTGGCTTAGTAGTTTTCTTTTGTCAATAAAAAAACAAAAAAATTTTTGATAAATTTTATTTAAATTTTTTTTCTCTTTCAATATTTCCATCAAAAAGAAAATTCTTCATTTTCAAATCAATAGTGTATTCCAAGCATAACATTTGCTCTATTCCTACCATATTTCCTTCCACAGATTTTTTTATCAATTCTTTTTTGTTTTTATAATTCAAAAATAAAAAATCTGGAGAAGGTTCAATTTTAGCATTCAAATATAAATTTATCAAAGTTTTCCAATCTTCCTCAGATTGAACAAAATCCTGAAGTTTAAACAATAATTTACGATCTAAAACTAAATCCTCTTCTTTTAATAGCAACCAAAGCAATTCTGATTGTTTATAACTTAAACAATGCGTGATGAGTGATCTTTTCGTATTTGGATCTTTGGTGAAGCCTTTGAAAAGCTTTAACCCATTTCTCTTCATAATCTCTCAATGGACAATATAATTGGACAATATTTATTCCACCACTAAAAAAGATGAAGAAAACAGTGGAAGTGAAAAAATCACCATTTTATTTTTACAAATATCATGAAGCTACTTCAGGTCTGGTTGAATTATTCTCAACTGAAAATTCAGTTGTTTGTACAAAGACTGATTATTTTCATTATGATTCTTGTAATGAAACTGATCAAGGCTGGGGTTGTGCATACCGAGTTTTACAATCAATTCTAAGTAATTTGTATTATAAACAAAAAAAAGAAACAAAAAATACAGGGCATATCATTCCTTCTATTTATGAAATTCAACTACAATTGGAAAAAATTAAACTATTTAAAAAAAAGGATGTCGGCTCGAACAAATGGATAGAACCACCAGAAATAGCATTATATCTTCAATCATTATCCATAAATTGTGATGAAGCTGTTTTCTATAATCCATTGAATAAGCAAGAACTCAAGAAAGAATCAACAAAAATTTATCATAATTTTGAAGAATTGATCACTAAATTTTACTCTCATTTTGAAAAGAACAAAACTCCTATTATATTTGATGATTCTATATATGCTTATTCACTTGTTGGTATTAGGAGAAATAAAGATGAATTCCAGGTATTGAGATTTGACCCTCACAATTTTGATCATGAAAATTTTGAAAGTTACAAAAAATCAGTGGAATCAAAGCAAAGATCAATTGGAGGAGTAAAATGGATAAAAATTGAACAATGTTTTTCAAGCTCAAGATGGATGTTGGCATTTCCTCAAATCCAATAAAAAAAATAAATTAGTTAACGTGAAATCAAAACAGGTTCAGGCCAAATATCGATTCATATAAAATACTTCAGTATGGTACTCAATCTAAAATGGTGTTGTTATTGGTTGCTGCTTGAAAAATTTGTGGTTTAGAAATATCTTTATTGGAACATTTTTGTAATGCAATGAATATTCCAATTCATTCTTTAAATATTTTATATCAACATTCAGAATCATTTTTAAATTGGATTACAGAAAAAGTATATAAAATGATGAGAACTGTTCGATATTTAATGAAAAATGATCATGTTGATTTTGAAGGTAATGTTATTTGGAGATTAAGCAGGAGTTAATGTGGCTACAGGTACAAAAAGCGTATATTATGGTATAGGTGACACATTATTCAATTTGATGGAAATTATAACCATTGTAGATAGTGGAATAACAGGTCATTAGAAGGTAGAAATGCAAATGATAGTAGCATTATTTTTAGTATTAATGTTGTAGGTGATGGAACTAAAACATATAGTACAACAACATCATTCACTAATATTTCAGGTTCAAAAAATCGATGATCTACTTGATGAATTAGCTAAAAGTAGATCAATGGAATAATATTTTATTGAATTTCATTATAATAATTTATAATGAATGATTAATTTTTAAATCTTCTATATTGTTGTTCATTGCGTCCTTATTTGGCTAAGGGATTAAGATTGCATATATTTTAGAATACATACTATTAGTTTACATAATTATTTTATCTTTGCAATAAGTTTCTAAGTTACTCAAGTAAAATAAATATATTCAAGGTTTTTAGTTAACCTTCCAATTTTCAAAAAAAATTTTTCCAAAAATAGAAATAAACAAATAAAAAAAAATTAAAAACAAAATTGGAAGGTTAACAAAAAACCTTGAATATAACAAAAAGATAAAATCAAAATTACTTGATAACAAATAATTATACAAACAATGTCCAGAAAGAAACAAATAATTTATTTAAACAATTCTTCGATTTCTTTTTCTGGTAATTCTGAATGTTTCAAGTATAACTCTTTAATCTTTTTTTTTGATAATTTAGAATACTTCATTTACATCCATTGGCTTCATATCATTTTTAATCATACCAATAGCCATTTCTTCTTTTACTTCTTTTTTCCTTTTTTTCACCTTTTCACCAATTGCAATTCCTTCTTTTTTCCTTTTTCTTCAGCTTCTTCTAATTTTGATTGAAATTCTTCATTTTCTTTCAATTGTTTTTGGTACTTTTGAATTTCTTCTTTTGTCCATTTTTCCATTTCTAAAATTGTAAACGCGTCATTGATAAGTTTTTCTGCGTTTTCAGGAGGACCCTGTTGATAATTCTTGAGCATATAAATCCATTGATCTTTTAAAACTAATTTTTCATTTTTTTGATGTTGAAATTTTGGTAATTCGATAAAAGTATATTGTGTTTCTTTTAAAAAGATTTTTTTTGTATCTTTTTCCATCATAACATGGTGACTAATACATGGCACTTCCGAAGGAAAAACTTTAAAGTCACAAATAACAAGTGTATATACAGCACGATATCTGAATAATCCGCGTTTGTTGAAAGTTGACTTGAATGAACATTATGTGCATAATATTGAACTCTTTTTTCAAATGCTACAAGTTTTTGTTGTTGAACTTCTATTATAAATTGTCTTCCTTTTGTATCAGTGCAAAATACATCCAAAATACTCATTTTTTCTTCCTTTTGTCTTTTATGAAATGTGTTTTCAAATGAAATCTCTTTAATCACTTCATAACTTTCAAATCCGAAGATATTATTAAGGAAATTAATTGTTAATGCTTTGTTATGTTCATTTCCAAAAAGTTTTTTGAAAGTAAAATCAACGGTTGGTTTTGCGTAAGCTTTAGAACTTGAAATAGGTTCAACTTCCAGAGTTGTATCAATTTTTTTCTTTTTTCTTGGGTTTGTAGTTTCTTGTTGTTTTCTTTTGACCATCAATTTGTTTGAATAAACAGACCAATCATGAACACCATAAAAATATTTTATGGTGTTCGTGATTGGAAAATAAAATAAAAATTATTGTATTTTTAAACATATAACTTGCTGTTGCTAAGAGAAAAAAAGGTTTAAAAAAATCAAAAGTTTAACAAAAACTAACATTTGTTATATTTTCAAGCTTCAGGTTTTATCAATTCTAAGTCTATGATTGGTTGATTTTTTATTCTTACAAAATATCCTGATAAAATCTACACAACACTGATTTATTTCCTTAGCTCTTTCATTAATGATAATAGCTTGTCCACCAACTGTCAAAGTCTTTTCTTGTAAAAATTGGTCAAGTATTCCTGAAATAGTTTTTAAATGAAAAATAGCGTATGGACAGAAATTGTCACCATAAATGTAACATGTTCATTATTTTTATCTATTGCAACAATAGCTTGTTTTGTTCCACGAGAACATATTACTTTAAACTTGTCCTTCCATGCAACCATAGTTTCGTCAGCATTAAATATTGTTCAAGAAGGAATTTTTTTTTTTTTGTCATTTGGATCAGTTTTCAGAAACCAACCTTTGATGGCTGTGGTGTTCCCATTTTCAAATCTCTTTCGATTGAGTGGTGTTTTAGCAATGGCTTTTAAGTTATGTCTTGTCAAAAATGTTTCAATCCATCCTTTGGTAGGAGCTTCAAAGTTTTCAATTTTCCATTAGTAATGTTGAACCATTTCTTCTAAAGCAAAACTTTGACGAACTATCTTCATTATATACTTATAATGTTATTATTTATTATTTTTACTCTAAATTCAAATTCATAATATTTGTATTGTTTTTCCATTTCTTTTATCTCTTCCACCAATACTTTCAGGCAAAGGCAAAGAGGTGAATTAACCTGTTTTGAAAAGTAATTGACCAATTAACATTTTATTCTTTTTTTTGCTTTTTTGAAAATCTCTCTTCAATATCTTCTTCTTGAGCTTCTTCATTAGCCAAATGACTCACATCAAAATATTTAACAGGTTGAGTTTTTTTATATGCAGTGTCGACATATTGAGGATTTTCTTCTGCTTCTTTAGCATGTTTCAAAAATGCATCTCTTGCATCTGTTCCATCAAATTTATTTGTAACTCCAAGTTGTTTCAATAAATATTGAGTTTGAGAAATACCAACTTGACCTTTGAATCCAGATCCAATTTGGGTATCAGGTTTTTCTGGAATTTTACTTTTGACTTTATCTTTTCTGGTTTTATATTCAATCAATTTCTCATCCATTTTTGGTTGAAACATTGGCAATGCATTTGGAACAAAGATTTGACCTGGTTGGATTTGTTCTTCTTCAACTCCTCTTTTACGTTTTTCTTTTGCTAGTGCTGAGAGGATTCCTTTGTTACTCATTGATTTATCATATAAACAATGAACATTATAATCAGAAGAACCAACAAATAATTGATTTGTTATTGGGTGCCATTTGATTCGAATTGCAGAACCATTTGAAATTTTTTGTTTCTTGGCAACTTTCAGGGTTTTCTTATCAACAAATACGAGTTCTCCTGCTCCAGTATTCTTTTTTATCGAAGTACCTGTTAAAAAGTATTTTTCATCTGGACTGAATAAACAATCAGTTTGAGAGAACAATGTTTCTAAATTTTTATATTCAGCCAATGGACTTTCAAATTTTCTTATGTCCCAAAACTTCATTGTATTGTCCATAGATCGACTAATGAGTGAATGATCATCTTGAGAAAATTTTATACTTGTTATTTCTTGATCCATTCCATGAGCATTTCTTTTCAATAAATGAGGAACATGATAAGGACCACTTTCATTCCAAATTTGAATTGATCCATCTTGGCAACCTGCTGCGATGTATCTACCATATTGATCATATTCACAAGTTGTAATACCAACTTTTGTACCCTTTTCATTCTTTGCTTTGATGATATATTTTTGTTTCTTTTTGATTTCTTCTGTCTCCCAAATTCTAATGGTTGAATCTTGACTACAAGTTGCAAAAAGTTTTGGTTGGAAAGGATGCCAAGAGACACCTGTAGTAGGTGCTGTATGACCTTGTGTTTTATTCATATCTGATAAATATGGATCTCCGACGTTAAAAGCTCCTTTACAAGCACCATCTCTTTCATAAAGTCTCGGTTCGTTGGAATTTGGTACAGCCACGAAAAGAGTACCTTGTTTATTGAATTTCAAGTCATTGATGATTACATTACCAAATGCTTCTGTTATTTCTCTGAAGAAAGCGAAGTTTCTGTCCATAATAGGAAAATCCCAAAGTAATACTGTTGAATCAGGAGAACCTGTGATTAATCTAGTTCCACTACGGTCAATGTCAAGTGCTGTAACTGATTTTTGATGGTGTTTAAGTTCTACTTCTTGTGTAATTGGAATATCATCTACAGAAATTGTTTCATCAACAAAATCATCATTTAAAAAGTTATATTGTTGTTTTTCTATCATTTCTTCCCCTTTATTTACTTCTTCTTTTTTTCCTACATTTTTTTCTTTTTCATTTTTTTTTGATGTGATGAAATTATTAATACCTGAAGAAAACTCATTGTCTTTTGTTTTTTCTTTTTTATATGTTTTTGTGTTTCTTTTTGTAGATGAAAATTGTTTTCCTAATGATGAAGAAAACATGCTCAAATCATCCTTTTTCGACATAATTGAACTGTATGAAGAAATGATTGGTTGGTTGTTTTTATTGGTTGATGAGCAGTGAAAAAAAAGTTGGTTTTGAGAAAATTTTAAATGAAAATATTAAATTAAAAATATTACAAATGGAAGACGCTGAAGATTTTTATAACATTATAAATGATAACAAGTACTAAAGTTTTTTTAACATTTTGTGTTAAAAGAGAAAGTTTATTAAAATGGGTGCCTGATTTAGAACAAGCATCAAATTTACAAAATGTTAAAAATTTTATACTCTTTTCTGAAATGAGTTTTGAAAAATCAAAAACCAACTTGAAAGTAGGTACTCAACAATATTATCCAAAAAAATAACTTCTTTTTTTGAAAGGAATATGGTATAATAGTAAATTATGTGGTTGTATAGGTATAAATAGAGACTTTCAAAAAGAGTTTCGATGTGGTAATTTTTCTTTTTTTTTGAAAGTTCTGAAGAACTTGGTTATTGGTTAATTCCAGAATATCAACAAAAAGGAATCATGTATAACAGTTTAAAATCGATGAGTATTTGATCGTGTTTGTTTTAACTTTTCCCAAAAATGTGTAGTTGAATACATTTTTGAGTTTTTAGATTACCAACGGATAGTTTTGGAAATACCAGAAGGAAACATTGCAAGTATAAGTTTAGCACGAAAATTAGGTTTTGTGAAAGAAGGAACTTTGAGAAGACATGTTTATTTCAATGAAAAATTTCATGATTTATGTATCTATGGATTGCTAAAGGAAGAATTTGAATAAATGAAATTCGAATCAATTTTCTTTTACAGTAACTAGAGACATATTTGAACAAATTCTTCAACATCATCATTTGCTGTTCGAATTTGATAAATTCTATATTTCCAAGTTTGTAGTTTTGGGAGTTAATTTTTCATTGCACCACTAACTTCTGAAGGAATTTTTATTTCAAGAATATTTGTTGGTCAATCTTTGGAGATTAAAAAAACCTAATGTTGCATAATTCTGTGACATCTTTAAAGTTGATCAACGATTTATCTCCCTCAAAATCAAAATGTGCAATTGGAACATTATACATATACTCTTGAATATCATCAATTGGTTTCCAAATCTTATTTTTTGATATATTCAAAAAACTCAATTTTTCCAATTTCAAAATGCTTGTAGATATTTCCCTTATCAAATTGTCTTCAAAATTCAATTCTTTCAAATTTGTTAATTCAAAAATTGATTCATTGAGACGTCGAATTTGATTATGTGATAAATCCAAATGATTCAATTCTTTCAAATTACAAATGTTTGGAGGAATTTCAACAATTTGGTTATGACTCAAATTAAGTTTTTCTAAATTGATCAAATTGGAAATTTCCATTGGTATCATCCTGATGTTGCAATTTGTAATTTGAATATTTGTTAGATTTTTGAATTGACAAATTTCAACAGGAATATTTTCAATATCCAATTTTTCCCAAATGATATTTTGAGTATCGTTTTTGAAATGATCAAATTTGATTTTTTTTGGATTTCCCATGATGAACAAATTACATTTGTCGAAAAACACAAACTCATAATCTACAATATCCTGCAATTTGAATCTCCATCTTCTTAAATATTGAACAAAATTTTTCATATTTTCATATTTCTTTTGAATAAAAACCAAATAAGAATAAATCATCTCACAATCTTCTTTTTCATTTTTCTTTATCCCTTTATATTCCAATTTGAATTTACTTTGATTTCTAAATGCATTGAAAAATAATTTAGTATTTCGAAAAAAGTCAGAGGATACATGTTGAAGTGAGTAAGCATTTTGAGAAACTGATTTCATCAATACTTCTTCATCTTCTTTTAATTGTATTGAAACAAATTCAAGATCAATATTACCTCCTTTGATTATTTCTAAAATGAACTCTTTATCATTTTTCAACTTTTTACTAGAATAAGATAGTGCAGAACTGTCATTTAAAACAGCACTTTTTACAACTTGTTTATCGTTTTTTAATTCCATACTAGCAAAACGAAGTGATCTTCCATATGTAGACACTGCTATTAAAACAATTTCTTTGTCTTTTCTACAATTTTCAGAAGCACTTGAAAGAGCTTGACCATTTTGATTCACAGCTTCCAATACGATATTCCTATCATCTTTCAATTCTTTTGATGCGAACTGAAGAGACAAACCATCTTTTTTCACAGCATTAAAAACCACTTCTCTGTTTTTTTTTAACTCTTCAGAGCAGTATTCCAAAGTGCAACTTGATTGTGATACAATTTTCAATACAAATTCTTTATCATTCTTCAATTCATCAGAAGCCCAATAGAAATGACGGCCATTCTGTTTTACTGATAATAAAACAATCTCCTTATCATTTTTCATTTCTTCTGAAACATATTTCAACACAAAACCATTTTTTGAAATTATCTTTAAAATGAATTCTCTATTTTTTTTTGTATCTTCATTTGCATGTTCAAATGCGTTAACTGATGGTCTAAAAGATTTCATGACTTTGAAAATGAAACTTTCGTCTTTTTTCAGTTCATCAGAAATAAAATAACAACTGTATCCTCTTAAAACAGCACAAGCAGCTATTTGTTTGTCTTTTTTTAATTGCTCAGATGCGTATTGAATTGTATAACTTTTTTTAGAAACTGCTTTCCAAACAATTTCTTTATCATTTTTCAATTTTTCAGAGGCATATTGAAGAAGAGTTGGTGTTTCAGAAATCTTCTTCAAAAAAAAAGATTTATCGTCTTGAAAAATAAACTGATTGTTTTTGAAACTGGATTCAAGTTGTGATATTCTATCATTAAGCTGTTTTTCTGTGTTCAGTTTTTTTTCTTTATCCATCACCAAACAATACTTTCCCTCACCAACCTGTTGAAAAAGAAACAACAAAAAAATCTTAGATTTTATTGGTGACAAAACTTCTTTTATTCCAAATTTGAGAGATGAATTTGATCATGATGATAAAGGAGTTTCAACAGAAAATAGTTATACCTAAACATATTTGCGAATGAAATTCATGTTTTTTCAACAAAACTGAGATAAAAAATCTTTTTTAACTCAATGGTTTTATTAAATCACCACCACATCTACTAAATGAAGGAAATCCGCATGCTACAAATACAATTCCAATGATAATTGCTAAAATAGTGAAAAATAAAATGACTAGCAAAAATATTAATTTTCCAAAGGTTTGATTCTTGAGTTTTTTTGATCCAACACGGAATTGATCTGCTTCATGCAGAAGTAAACTTGTATCATTTTCTATTTCTTCCAACATGATTTCTCTTTCCATTATACTTTCAATGTTGTCAATCATTGTCAACTATTTGTTTGTAAATGTTTTTTTTTCAGTTACTTTGACGGTTTCTATTTTTTCATTTAAATGTTCAATGTTATCATTCTTTGGATCATTATATTTGGTAAATATTGTTTCAAGCATTTTTTCAACTTTTGCTGTCGATGAATTTCTTTTCAAGAATTGAAACTCTAAATGTTGTTAAAAAACAATCATATTTTTTACCTTTTTCAACTTCTTCAATAAAATTCCAACATAATCTTTTTGGTGTATCAATATTGGAAATACAAAAAATTGTAACGTTCTCGTTTCTAACATAACAAATCATCACATTTTTTTGTGTCAAAGTTTGACGATGATTTTCAGCTGAAACTTTTGGTAAAATTGTATTTACAATTGTGTCAGTAAGTTTTGGTTTATCATTTGGAAACTCACCTTCAACTTGGTTGTCTTTGAGAATTATTGAATAACGCAAATTCATTGGTTGTTTTTCCTCAACAACTTCGGAGTGTTTTATTAACACAAGGCAACACCTCCAACAATTCATGTTCTTCTTTAATTATTTACAGTTGAAATGATAAAATATTGGTTACAATTCAGTTAATGGATATTTCATGATCAACTATGCCACATAAGTTTTAGATTTGAAATATTTCATGAATTTACGAATCAAAACTTTTCAGAAACGAATTTTCATCAGAGAAAAAAAAAGATTTATTTGACAAAAAGAAAAAAAATTTGAAAATTCTTCAAATCTTGCCAATATCAATTGAATATTTTTTAAAATAATTCCAAGAAGTGTTTGATACCATTGCTCATTAATCTTGATAAAGAAGCAAGAGATTGACTTATTGGACTATTGTGTTGAAGTTAATTCGTTCAAAGGTCCAAATCATAGAGCATCAGTTTATAACATTAGCTTTCTTCTCTAATAACTTGCATTTCTTAACAATTTCCTGTTTTGAAAAATTGAAATTCTTGAGTTTTAGAAAGTTAAAAACAGTTATTTTGTCTTCCAAAATGAATGATTGGAATGAAAAAGAGAAATATGATTGGACATTGGTTCTTTTAATAGACCAGATTTTTTCAAGATTCAAAACATTAATTAATGTTACAGTTAAAGGGGTGGTTTACAACAGATCCAGCTGCTACAGTTCTTGAAAAACTAAAGAAGAAGAATGGCTTATTTCCTATTTTCCTTCAAAAGTACCAAGTTATCAAAGAGACTGATTTTCATGTGGATTCAGAAACAAGATTCAAATTGGGAAAATGTAAAGAAAATGACGAAATCTCTGTCATAAAAACTAAATATCTTCAAACTGAATATATAGATCAAGACGTTTATTTATTTGTCGGAAAAATCAAACAAAAAGAAAAAATGTATGAAGTTTTTGGTTGCTATGAAATTAAAAATGCTCGATACATTGCATTCTATCAAGCTGAAGAAGAAAATCCAAAACCAAATATTCTCACAAGAATTTTTTGTACTTCAAAAGATACT
Organism: Neovahlkampfia damariscottae; assembly: GCA_016618085.1. NCBI lineage: Eukaryota > Heterolobosea > Selenaionea > Neovahlkampfiida > Neovahlkampfiidae > Neovahlkampfia > Neovahlkampfia damariscottae. The sequence continues at coordinate 12,941 of JABLTG010000111.1, read as the reverse complement.
AAGAGCTCTGTTTCAACTGGAGAAACTTCAAACACTTTGTATCAGTTGGCTATCGGTGTGTTGAAAGAAAACTTGGAAAGTGAATCATATGATTCCAAAGTTTCAACTTTAGATTCTATTCTTGTCAAAGGAGTGGATTCACTTGTCACAGAAACGAACAAAGCTGATTTGAAATCTGGAATGGTAATATATGCAAAAAGGTTAATTGCAGTATATTCACATTTTGGTATTTACTCTTCAAAAAAATTTGAAAAAAGTGAAAATGAAATCACTTTTCATACCAATTCACTTCCTGCCTCAAAAGAACATCCAATCAGTATTTCAATAAATGGAAAAGAAATATATTCAAATGTTCAAAGAAAAAAAGCTTTCGTTTTCAGATCACCAAAAAAAGAAACAGGTACTATAGTGATCAAAATTAGAGTCAATGGTGATGACCTAATTAAGCGGGTTAATCTTGAAGATGGGTATCATTTTAAAATAGGAATGGTGGGAGATGAACTTGAATTTGAACAATTGACACACAAATATTTCAATTGGGTATTTCATTTAACTGGGATTGATGCTTATGACTCAACTCTTCAACATACAACTCTTGATGAATTCATTCAAGAAAGCAATGGAATTTATATGAGACAAAACACTGGTCTTTATGACCCTAAAAACACTTTGAAAAGAACTCAAGAATTCTATCTTCATAAAGTTGTATTCGATTATGGAATGATAATCAATTGTGAAAGTCTTGCTACATATTTTTGCACAGGAAAACTTTCTACTTTGCAAATTGAAACTATTGCAATTAACCTCACCAAATATACAGGTCTCAATTTAGGTTCTGTTATTTCTGCAATTGGAAAGGCTGCTCCATGGGTTTTGAAATTATGCAATATCACTCTAAAAGGATCCTCCTCTATTATTTTTAGATTTGGTGGGTTATTCATTGAACCAGTGCTTGCTATTTTTCATTTAATCATTGCATGTTTTGATATATTTTTAGAACTATACAATCATTCAAAAAATGGAGTAAAATTGACACCATCACTCTTTCTTTCAATTTGTTTGAAATCTATTGGAAAACAATCACCTCATATGATTATTTTAACATTATCATTTTTCTGCTCTGTTTGTTGTGTTGTTTTCATGCCTGAATTTCCTTTTATTGGAATCATTGTAGCTATTGCTGGTGCTATTCTTTCCATGATTGTTTACCTGTTGCAACTCCCAATTGGTACTTTAATTGATGTTGTAAAAGAAAAAATGAACAATCTAACACTTCATGAATTCAAATTTCTCAAGGAAGATATCTCAGATTGGTCAACTAGTACTGTTTGTGAATGGATGCGTTATCATGATTTTTCAAAAAAAGTTATTGACAAATTTCAAAAAAACGAAATGAATGGAAATAGATTAATGCATTTTAATTTCACTAGTTATGAATTGGAACCGATGGAAATTTTAAAAATCGAATCAACAATTCTAAATTTAACTTTATCAAATCAAGTCTTTGATGATTCCAAATCAATTGAAGACTGGAGAAATTTAGATCTTTTATGTTGGCTCCATGAGAAAAAGTATGACGAAATAGTTCTTTTAGGTTTCTTGAGATCACAATTAACTGGAAAGAATGTTGTTAAACTCACAGGAGAACAAATGAAAAATTCGGTCGATATTAGATTGAATGATGCAATGAATATTGTATCAAACCTCCAAGAGCAAATTGAAACTATGGTTAACATTGAAAAAGAAGAAGTGAGCACTGATACTGAAACTATGGTTAACATTGAGAAAGAAGAAATGATTGAAATATTCAACGTTGAAAATTGGTTATCTGATATTAATATGATGCAATATAAGGACAATTTTGTCAACAATGGAATGTCTACTATTCAAAGACTCAAGCGTATAGATATGTCCTTACTAACAAGAATGAATATCGTTTCAGTTAAAGATTCAATGATCTTATTAGATGAAATTTTAGAACTCTAATAAAACTTTAATTAAAAAATATTGGTAAATTGTTCAAAGTATATTTTCTGTTGATGAATGAATTTCTTCTGATTTCAAATCAGCCTCTGAACGAATGAATTCCAATTTCTTTGTCAAGTTCAAATATTCATCTGAAATAATAAAACGTGCAAAAGTATCTTCTAAATTATCTTTCGCGACATAAATTATATCATCAAATAAATCAGATTTCAATTCAACATCCAAATCATCTATTTTATCCTTCAGTTCACGAGATATCTTTCCAGGAAGATTTACTTCTAATTTTGAAGCTTCACCATTCATATAAGTATTATAAATTAATGTCGCAAATTCTCTCCTTTCATTGGGTAACAATTTTTCATATTTCAAAATATCTTCATAGATTAATAAGTTTTCCAAACTCCATTCTGTTTCACTGAACTTTTTAAAAATTTCATAAAAATTTCTCTTCTTTAATATTTTCGTTAACGAATCAGAAGTGGTTGGTTTCAATCTATAAATATCACGAACTCGTTTCAACAAAGTAACGAATATCAAAAATCCAGAAAAGTAAAATGTTTGTTTCCATATTGATTTAAAGATTGAAAAATCATATCAACAATATCTCCATAAACATAATATTCATTTGGGATGAAATATTCCAGGAATGGAATTTTTGCATAAGCAAATAAAACAATCCCTAAAATGTTTCCAATGAGCCAAATAAAAATCATCAAAACAAGAATCGCTTGTTGTAGACGAATGAAAAATGGATCATATTTATACCAGAAATCCCTCCATGACATTAGACAATCTAACATTCAATGCAATATCAAGCATGAAAAATAGTAATAAAACACCTATCAGAGCGTAGATTACAAGATCTATCGAAATTGGATTTTCAAAGCATTGAAACTGACCTCTAGTTTCAATCATATTTTTAACAACGAATGAATGTAATGGCATAAACTGAATAAATTAAAATGACAATCATGAGATAAATATTTCAAACATTTGATCAGAAATAATTGAAATGTTTTTTGTTGGTGAACTTTTTCATGAATTAATTTCTTATTTTGATTGATATTAATAATTAAAAAAAAAACGAAAATAATTCTTGTAAAAAGTTGAAAAAAATAATTTGAATTTACCAATAGAAATAAAACTGTTGCTGCCACCAATGATGGTGACCGGATTAAAAAATCAACAAAACAAGCATAAATATAATACTGTGAAAAAGATAAAATATGTGATGGAAATGATGAAGTTGTGATTATTGCTTGAAAAACAGCCCTAAAAAAGGAATCAAAACACCTCTTGACTTTAGTGGTTGAAAATTCCTTAAATAGATCGTCAACATCATTAAAAGAATAATTGTAGTTATTTCGATAATGTATATTTCAATAAAATTAGAAGCCAATGAGCTTCTTAATAAAAAATTTTTGTTCCTGCATAAAGTCGCTTTTTATGAATGAAAAATTAAATTCTTACTTTTTTTCATTGACTTGATTTCCAATTTTTGATGTTGTTTTAGTCTTAATTCATCAAATACTGTGATGACTGATTCAGTGTTATTACAAGTCAACAAACTAGTGCCAGTTTTTTTGAAAATTTGGAAAGTTTGGAATGTTAAAATTAATCATTTGAAAGTAATTTCCAGTGACAGAATTGTGTAATTTTGGTAAAATCGAAGAATTTGAAGTCAAAATATCTTCTTTAAAAATTCTTTGAGGATGTGTTGAATTTGTGGCATAAAAATTATTTTGATTTATAAATAAGGTGTATTCTATTCCATCAAGTTCTGAAGAAGTGCTAAAAGAGATAGTTGACCATCCAGATTTTCCACAAATAAAAATATCAAGTTTTGTGTTGTCTGAAATTCAGCAGTACAACACAAAACAACTTTTCATTTTTTACTTTGACCAATCATTAGTATTCAATCTATTCAATCAAAATTGAAGAAGAAAAAATTTCAATTTTCAGATGGTGGATAATTCTACGATGCAAGAATTTGAAATATTTTGATTCATAATCTAAACAAAAAAAATTGAAAAACTCTACTAAATTCAACTTCAAATTGTGGGAATTTTGATGAAGTATGAAGAAAAAATAATCAGAAATTTGAGTTCCAAGAACACCACTTGTCGGAAAATCATCATGAAACCAAAAATATAGGAGTTTAATAATCAACAAAGAATAACCTCCAATCATCTTCTAATTTTAACGAATTAAAATGTCAAAAGATATCAAGAAGGAAAGTGTAAAAAAATTTAAAAAACTGCTGAAAAAACATGAGATAGATCTACTTGAAAAAGGAGAACTGACCAACATAACTCACAAAGGCTCCTCTTCAGTTTGGTTGGAATCTGAAGCAACAAAAGAATTAAAAGATGACGAAACGTTAGTATATAGACCTTTAGGAGATAATGAACTTATGTTCTTGTTACAAAATAATCAACTTCCTGATACTCAACCTTATCAAACAATTGTTGAAGGAGAAGCTGGTTTAATTTATTCGGAAAAATATTTAAATGGAAAAAAGAAAACGGATACATATCCATCAACTATCATCGAGTTCAAAACAAAAAAAGAATTAATAGAAGTTTTGAAAAAAAAACAAATTAAAATTGAAGATGGTTGTTTGTCCATGGGTTTAGGATTCACTGCAGGAAAAGGATTACCATTATTTAATGAAAGTATGGAAATAGGAGAGACCACTTTTCGAATTGTCAAAGTGAAAAGAAAACTTGAAAAGTGAAAAAGAAAAAAAAAAAAAAAATCAAAATGAATTTTTTTTTGGTGATAAACTTGCCATTAAAAGTTCCATAGCTGTTCCTTTTACTTGATCAAATACTTGTTTAAATGTATTTGCTTCAGTTGTCGTGCAAACAAAAACTTCAATTCTTCTATCAGGTACTGTATTCAAAGCAAGGAATTTATCTCTGATATGTTTTAATGCTTTATCATAATCACAACCACCTATTTTAAAAAAGAATAAATTTTTTTTTTTTTGATTCAAAATCTTACCTACATAATCTTTATCCCAAACGCTTAAATCTATTTTTTCAATTTTTGACTTGAACAAGTCATTTTTATTGAAGAATAATATAATCGGAGTGTCAGAAAATATACTGTTTTCACAAATGTTTTCAAATAAACCAAGTGACTCGTCCATTCTGTTTGTGTTAAAAAAAGATTGTTTTCTTTACCTTGGAGTAGTTCCATCTTCGTAACATGTTAAATCATATTCGCTTAAAGACACAACAAATACAATAGCGTTGACATTGTCAAAACAATGAATCCTTCAAAAAATGTTATGTTTTTTTTTATAACAAACCATTTTCTTCTTTCATTTCTTTGTCCACCAACGTCATAGACTTTAAATTTTATATCTTCTTCTTTGAATTCAACATTGCATATTCCAATAGTTTTAACTCTACAACGAAGAATATCTTCATTTGAAGCTCGGTAATCTTCTTTACAAATTCTTGGCAAATGTTCAAAGAAACTAAAAAGTTCAGATTTTTCATTGCGGTTACTATTCAGTTGAATCAAGTAATTGATATTTTGCTCTTTGTTCCAAAACATTTTGAATAGCATGATCTTCCCATAGTGCTTTAAGAGCAATACCAAATTCATCATCTATTTCTCTAATCTTTTCGTCTAATGAATCCTCTTCCCAGCTTTGTATCTTAGAGGCCATTTTTTTATTTTTTTCGTCTTTAATTTCAACTTGTAAAGCAGCAGTTGCTCCAATAAGTGCTTTCATTGAAATTATAATGTTCAAACGAACAGCTGTTGTATATTGTTCATAATCTTCATCATCATATGATTTGTTATTTTGAAGTTTAATTTGTTTGAAAATTGTACCTGTATTTGATTTTAAGTTATATTTTTTTTTTACTTTTGCCACTTTCACCAGCACCTAAAAGTAATAATTTTAAATCTTTTTCAGGTATTAATTTCAATCCTTTGTTATTTTCGCCTCCTTCTTGGTCTTTTGGAGTGACACAATTACCCATTTAGTCGTTGCAGTATAGTTGTTTGAGTTTGTAGAATAAAATATTGCTATTGGTCAATTTGACCTAAATTTAACCATTGGATATTGTGAACGAATGAAAAGTTTGGATTTAATGTTGACGTTTTAATACATAAAAGAGTCTGCAGGTAAAGAAATACTGATGAAATTATCAATCATTTCTGTGTCAATATTCGAAGAGTTGACTGAGGAATTACTGCCTTTTAGAGGTGAAACAGAGTGACTGAGACTTATTCATATTTTTTACAATAAATTTTTATTTCTTCAATCTTTGAAACTTCTTAATCCAAAAGAAAAATTACCATTTTGGTAAAACCTTTTGGAAGCTTCCAAAATATGGAGCTTGTCAAAAAAAAAAAAAAAAAAAAGGGAAACAGAATCAATTAACAGAGGAAGAAAAAAAGGTTCAAAATATCAATTAAGAATTTTTATTGTTTTTCATCTCAAGCATCTCTAAATTCCGTTTTTTTAATATCAACCACTTCGTTTGGCATTAAAGGAGCTCTATCATAAACATCTATTTTCTCTGGTGCATACACATGAAATTCCATATCTCCTACACCAGTCAAAGAAATCCAACCCATTCCTGAAATACAAATGTCTCTAAAACTGATTTTTCTGGTGACTCCTGTGAATCTAAACGATTTCTTAAAAACCATTGGAGTTAAATTTTCATTTTCTGGTTGTGGAGGATACAAAAATCTACCAAGTCCGGATTTGTAAATTTCATCAGCTTTTTCAGTCTTTGTTGTATGAATTGGGATATAAGTTGAAACGAACAAGGAAACCATAATCCTTTGCCAATCTTCTCGAATGTTATTTGACACAAAATCTATCCTAAACATTCCACCAATGAATAAAGTTCTTCCAGGTTTCATTCGATAATGCTTTGCAACAATTTTCTTTGCAGGATACGCAAATTTCCATTCAGAAGGTGATAAATAGTTAGATGCTAAATTTGGATTCATTACACCTGGTGTATCAAATAAGTATGATGATGCTTTCTTGTATCCTTTTCCAATTCTAAATGACATTGTTTTCAAAGTTGTTCCTGGCAATGATGATTCTGTTAATCTCCTTATTGCTTTGATGTGTGGTCTATTTTCATAATCTTCAGGTTTTTCTTCTGTTATATGAAACGCAGAAATCAATCGATTGATTAAAGTTGATTTTCCGACGTTAGATCTCCCAACAATATATACATCTCGGAAATGACGAAATTTTTCAAGCTTTGCTCCAAAACTCTTTATATTAATTCCCTTTGCACCACTGACCAAATGAATTGATTTTATATTGTGTAACTTGAAAGATTTTGCCACTTCTTTCAACCAAGTTTCGACTCTTGGGTAAACAACATTTTTTGGTAGCAAATCGACTTTATTTCCAATTAACAAAATTGGATTATCACCCACTAATTCATTGAATCTAGGTATAAATGAACCTTCAACATCAAATAAATCAATGATTTTTACAATTAACACCTTTTTATCTTTCAATTTTTCAAGAGAAGAATAAAAATCATCTGCACTAATATCACAACTAATCATCTTACCATATGATGATAATTGATGACATCTAAGACATACTAAAGGTTTGTCCGATATTGCTCTTTCATAATCTCTCAAATCATTGTAATCCAAAACCAAATCTTTTTCGGTGTTGTTTGTGTCTTGTTCCTGAAAGATTAACAATTAAAAATGAAAAAACAAGATACTCTTCTTTTTATAATATCTTGTTGTTGTTTTAAAATTTCTTTCACTTTCAACTCTGTTTCTTTTTTTTTACGATAAGATTCAATTGCTTCTTCATGAATAAAACCAGGTAATTGTTCATCATCATTTTGAAATAAACTTCCACATCCTATACATTGAGAATTTCCAGTGATTATATCATGAATATCTGGCAATTTGCTTAATGTTATTTTTGGTAATTCATCTTCAGTATAGAGTTGTTTTTTCACTCTTTCTTTTATTTTTGGTAATACCTGTGTTTTTGGTGTTTTAGTCGAAAGTTGCCGAAATTGTGATGATAACTTGTAAAAATTTTTCACTTTCTTCATGTTCAATAAAAAAATGTTTGTTTTGGTTGTCCAATCAAAAAAGTTGTTGGTTTAACTTCAACAAACTTTCAAAGTGAAAGTTTTTTCACAGACCAAAAATAATCACATAGAGTTGGAAAACAAAAAAAAAAATTGTGATTTTATTCATCAATCCATTCACTCGATAATCTATTTGTATTTTCAAGTTTTGAAAAAATGATCAAATATATACAAAACATTAAAAAAATCAATCCATTATTGATTGAAAATATATACATTAGAGATTGATTCGACATTTTTCCATATTTTGATAATAATCCAATAGAAACAGAGGTTATCGATTTGAACACAGCCCAAGAAGATCTTGAAAATGAAAAGATACGTCCTCTAATCGAATCTGAAACTGATCTTTGTAAATAAGTCAAGCTAAGAGTAAAAATAAATGATTCACCAATTGGACGAATAACAGCACCAAAAAACATCACCCACAAAAAATGAAATGAAAATGATGATATAAAATTGCCAAGAAATTGAATTAAAAACCCAAAACATATCCAAATATTCATATATCGTTTGATTTGTTTGCAGTATTTTGTTACGATCATTGGAGCAAAGAATGAAGCAATACCCATTACTAAGTAATATAATCCAATTGAAATTGAAGAATTATTTAGTATTTTACCGTTGTTTTCCATGTATATTAAATGTAGAATCTCTAAAGCACCAAATGTTATACCTGCAAATGGTTTTGAAAGTGCTATGATGAATGTGTCCAAATTATCATAAAAATATGAAAAAATTTCGAAGTTCATCTTGAAAAATTGCCATATTTTGGTACATAAATTCGTTGAACATTCTGATTTTGATTCAGATTTTGATTCTTTTTTGTCTTTGACATCCAATTTGAATAACATTAAAATACAGAGAGAACTCAAAATGTAACTGAACGAATCCATCAAAAAGCAGAAATTTGTACCAAAAAATGTGAGAAACAAACCTCCTAAACCACTTCCAAAAGAGCAAGCAATTGGGAAAACTGAACCATTCAACGAATTGGAAATGATTAAATCATCTGAATCCAAAATGGTATTTGGAAGCAAAGCAGATCTTGATGGGCCGAAAAATCCACCACAAATTGATTGAAGTGAAGTGATTAAATACAAAATCCATATTTTTTCAGTTGAATCAACCCAGAGATATATCAATGCAAAAATTGAACGTAAAACATCACATATGAACATAATTTTTCTTCTGTCAAAAGTATCAGCAATTGTTCCAGATAATCCCGTTACTAATGTCGATGGTAACATTTCACACAAAATGTAAATAGATATTAAAAGTGAATTTGAATCTGACGAATAAGTGTTCAAGATTTCAACACAACTCAGGTATGTGAAAAAATCTCCGAATATACTAATAATAGAACCTATCCAAAGGTATCTAAAACCTGGATATTTTTTCAACAAAATGAAATATTTGTACAGTATGAACTCTTCATACCAACTTTTTTCTGAATTTCGTTTTTCAAAGTATTCCAGACCGTCTAATTTGTTTTCTAAATTATCTTTGGTCATGTGTGATGTCTGTCATGTTCAATTTTCTTTTAATTTATAGTCTGAAGATTGGAAACTTCAATCAGAGAAATGAAAGAAATTCTTCAACAATCAAATTGAACAACACATTTTTGAAGCTTGGTCCCAATTTGGCAATAAATAGTGGTGGTTTTTTTTTCTCCAAATCTGTGCAGACAACAAAATACTGAATTCAGCAAAATCCAAATCAATCAAAGAAATGATTGGTCAATTAATTAGGAAAATTAAAAAGGTTCGGAAAATTATTGAAGAATGAAACCATTCCTTGGAAAGAAACATCAAAAGAAAGATGATCTTGGAATAGACGAGTTCATGGGTGAATATGAATATCAACATGGTAAAACATATTTTTTGACATTAAATTTAACAGAAACAAAAAAAAAATTACAAACCGAATCTGTAAAATCAGAAATTGTCACAAATGATGACACATTTTCAGAATTTCTTGGAGAGTTCGAAGAACAAGACGAACTTGACAGTAATCATTTTTTTTTCTCAAATTTTGAAGAAACGATAAATCACAAACAAAAATCTTTTTCTTTTAGAAATTTGATTCATGCCTCACAAAATCCAAATAATAAAAAAGAAATTGCTGTCAAAGATTTTCCCAGTAATCCAAAAAAAAAAATTTAACTTTTCTCAAGAGTACTTAAAAAAGTACAGTTTGAACCACATGTTGAAATATCCAAAACTAAGAGTTTATTTAAAAGAAAGTTCAGAAAAATCATTTTGCGCTGAAAATGTTGACTTTTATGAAGCGATTATCGACTATAAACAATTAACAACGACTGAAGAAAGAATGAAGAAATCTGAAGAAATCTATCACACATTTTTAGAATTAGGTTCTGTCAGTGAAGTCAATTTATCCGAAAAACAAAAACGTGAAATCCATGAAAAATTAAACAACCCTACGAAATCACTGTTCAATACCGTAGAATTTGAAATACAAAATTTGATTAAAGCTGAAAATTATCATCGATTTATCTATTCAACAGAAGATTTTGGTCGAATGTTGGAGGAACATGAACATGTTCGCATCATCGGAAAAAAAGAACAAAGATACAGCAAATAACCAACAAATAGGTGCATTTACAAATTTTTCAAAATAAAGAGGTATAACTCAAAATTTACTTCCTTCTTTTTTTCTTTCTAAAAGTCATACTCATTATTCAATTGGTCGAATTCTCAACCTTCCAAAAGTTTCCTCGGAGTTGCAAACAAAGAATGAATGAAAGTGAAGCTGCTATAGGTAATATTCTCGTTTTTTAAACCCTGACTTCAAAAAAAAGATCTGTATCATCATGATAATGACGAAATAACAGGATTGTTAAATCCAGATGCAAAAAAGCAATCAAAAGCAGGCTCAATTTTCAAAAGATGCATTCTTCCAATTTGTATTATAGGATTTTTAATTATATTCTACGTTCTTTTTGGAGGTTTGTTATTCGGACTTAATTACTACTTTCGTAAAACAAAAAAAAAAAAAATTAAATAATTTGTTCAGCACAAACACCAAAAAGATTAATTGTTATTTCAATAGATGGGTATAGATGGGATTATCCACAAAAATATAAAGAAAATTCACCGACAATTAATTCATTGATATCAACTGGAGTTTCAGCAGAATTTTTAAAGCCTTGTTTTCCAAGTTTAACTGTTGTAAATCATTATTCTATTGCCACAGGTTTATATCCAGAATCAAATAATATTGTTGGAAATATTGTAAGTTCAAATTTTCTTGTGTTAAATTTTCAAAAAAAGATGTATGATTCATCAAGACAAGAGCATTTCACGCTTTCAAATAAAACTTATCTCAACAATTACTGGTGGTCAGGTGAACCTATTTGGATTACAGCTGAATTACAAAACATCAAATCTGCAATTATCCAATGGATAGGAGCTGAAGTTACATTCAAAAATAGAAAACCATTTTACTTGGATGGCTATGATCCAAAGTCAACAGACTCAGATCGTATTAATAAAGCTATTGAGTACTTAGATCAACCATTTGGATTTGAACCGAAATTAATCATGGCTTATGTGGAATCATTGGACAAATTACAACATAAAGAAGGACCAGATTCCATCAACATTCCATCAAAAATTAAAGAAATAGATGATATGATAAAGAAAATATTAGAAGAAATTAAAGAAAAAAAACTCGAAAATTTCGTTGATGTGATGATTGTTTCTGATCATGGATCTTCAAATGCTACTAGAGCTACAATTATTCATTTAGATGATTTAGTGCCAAATTTCTTGGAAAGAGTACATGTTTATGAATGGTTAAAATTCAATGGAACAGTTACTGCCAATATACAACCTAAAAATAAAAATGAAACAATGCAAATCATCAACCTCTTGAGAGAAGATGAAAAATTAAACTGTCATTTGAAACATGAAATTCCAGAAAGATACCACATGAAAAACAATGAAAGAGTCGCTGATATTTTCTGTTATGCTAAATTAGGTTATACATTAGGTGTTCATGATGAAGGCAATCAATATGAATTCAAAGGAGATCATGGGTATGATAATGAAGAAATGGATATGCAAGGAGTTTTTATTGCAAATGGACCTTCATTTAAGAGCAATTTTACAATGAAATCATTCGAAAATATTCAGCTATACAATGTTATTGCAAATGTTTTGAAAATCAATCCACAAACAAATAATGGAACAATTGATAAAGTGAAAGATATTTTTAAAGAGTAAAATATATTATTTATGTTTCCTTTTTTTTGATTGGTGATGCTTTGCTGATCGACATCCTTTGTCTTCCCCTTTAATTTGGTTGCAACATTGATAAATATCTTCATATGTGTCATAATTCACTTGAACTGAGAGTGTGGATCCAGAATGCCATCTACAAGATTCAAGTGTATTTTTTTTCAAGATATTTACTTCCACATTTTCCGCATATCAATACTTCAAATTCATGTCCATACCGCTATCTTAAAACTGACTTTTCCGTTCATTCTGATTAATCAGACCAGACATTAAAATCAAGGTTTCTTTCGGGATAGGACCGTCGCCAGCAGTACTGACAGTTTTTGGATTTCCAATAAAATTTTGTATATTCATCAGAAATATATTTCTTGCTCCATTATAATCTCTTGGAAGAGAAAAATTACAATATTTACAATTGAAATAATCTTTTTTTCCAAGTTTCCAATCTATTTTTCCACATGATCCACATGTACAACTGGTATAATGTTCTGAAACTTCATGTACTTGAACAGAATCTTTTTGAGCAAGATGTTTTAGTGTTTGACGAAATTGAAAATGAGACCAATGAAGTATTTTT
>JABLTG010000110.1:0-67092 GCA_016618085.1 Neovahlkampfia damariscottae | reverse complement strand
TTAAAGGAATAACTCTTTTGAGAAATCTTTGAATTGGTGTTCCTCTAATACTTCCAATATTTTCTTTTTGTTCAATATACATATTTCCGTTGTAAATTCTTTCACTATCTGTAGTTTCTAATTTCCAACCACAATTTTTACCAGTTGACCAAGGGAGTGAATAATCGAATCTATTGTAACATTGACCATTTTCATCAAGATTATTTTCAACATTATTTCCAGGATAAGCACATTGATTAAAAGTTGAATTTTGAATAAAAATTTTGGTATCTAATCTATTTGTAACTAATGGAGCCATAATACTCATTTCAAGTTTATCATTTTTAAAATCAAGTTTAGTTGGATCTGAAACTGGATAAAAGTCGGTTTTTGTCATTACATTAGTATTCCAGTTGCATGTAGATTTAGCTTTATTTTGGCAAATTTGTCCATCATATCCAGAATAGCATGAGCATTTATCATTAGCAACACAAACACCTGAAGCAGAACAAACTTGACCAGATGTTTTATCAAGTCCAAAACATGTTTGTGAGTAAATTTGTGCAATAAAAGCAAAAAAGAGAATGAATAAAATTTTTGAGTTGATCATTCCAATTTGTTGTTGATTTGTTTTTTTTGGTTGAAATACTCTTTAAATTCTCACCTATTTATTGGTGAATCGGAAATTTGTGTGTTACCAAATTTGTGTATTGATATACAAAAATCTCCTTTTGGATACAATACATCTATCCAAAAATGGATATCCAATAATTTTTTTGAATAAATTAGGATAATGAAAATCTTTCAATCATTTTATTCTCAATTCTGGTGAATTTACATACTTCTTTTTTGGAATTATTATTCCGATTGAATTTGAAATTACCAAAGTTGTTCATCATGAATTTTCTCTTTCTGCAAATAGATAATTTTGTTTTGGTCTCGAACCATGAATAAAATATTTCCAAAGTTGTTCATCATGAATTTTCTTCATTCAAAATTTTGAAAGAGAATGAGATTTTTTAGTTTTTTACTTGAAGTATCTGATAGTTTAGTACATTTTTGATTCTTCAATTCTGTCCATTTTTATCAACTGAATACGAATAAAATCCTTAATTTCTTTATTCCCAAATCCATAATATTTCAAAGCAATTTTCAAAATTTCTTCATCTTCTTCAGAGCAAGAAGAAAGAGCTTCTAAATATAATGCTTCTAATTCTATCTTCCTTTGATATGTATTAGCAATATATACATCAACTCTATTATGTTCTTTCATTTTGGCCAAATGTGAAAAATATCGAAATTCAACTGAACGTATTTCCAAAGACGAATAATGTTTTGAAAGAAATGCCAAATATAATTCATAGGACAGTAGAATTTCTCTATTATTTTCAAATGATTCATGAAATTGTATGTTCATTTGATTGTGATGATACTCAAGAAACTCTTTGTTAATTTCTGAAATATTTGGGTCTTGCATTACTTTCTGATATAATTCAGATTCAATATAGAAATATTTCTTTGATTCTGTGTACTTGAAATGATGTAGTAAATTTAAAATCAAATTTTGTAATGCATCTAAATGAAACAAAGTTGTTGGAAATTTCTTTGAAAAATGATGAGCTCTTTCTGCAGATTCCAAAGCTTCATCAAATTTTTTGAGATCATTTTGAATAATCCCCAACGTCCTATAACCGGATACTATCAATCTGGAAATATTCTGATCTGGATTTTGAATTTCTTCCGCGTATTCTGAAGATTGCATTAAATACTTTTCTGCAGATGCAAAATCTTTTTTTGAATGAGCACAAAGACCTTCATAATGTGTGATTGCTGTCACTATTATAGGGTGAACATTTTCATATTTCATTAATTCCCAGGCTTCTTTGAAAACACGTTCTGCGTTCTTGATGTCATTGGCTAAAAAATAATTGACACCCAGATAAATTACTGCACAAACAAGTTCGTTTTGAATGATTCCATCACCATTTTTTTCAAATGCTAACTTTTTCAGTTTCTCAATGAGTCCATGGTACAAATGGTTTGCCATTGAAACACATTTCATATTCGAAAAATAATTAGCAACAATAAAATGTATTGTAATCCAATTTTCTTCATATTCATCTTTTATCTCATTCATAAAAAATTCAAAATTATCTTCCACATTTGAATTTTCATTCTTATGAAAGTCATAAAACTGTTCAAACAATTTAATTAATTTTTTCTCATTTTCTGTCAAATCTTTGAAAGTGTAAATCCTTTGAATTTCATATCTTCTTATTTCAAAATCTCTCAATTTGAAAAGAGACAATACATTTTGAATTGATTCTTCTTTAGACACTTTTCTTTTTTTAAAAAAGTTGTTGATGTTTTTAAGGTGATGCTCGGAGTTTTCAAGAGGTATTAAAATCAAATTATTGTCTCTGTTGAAATTGAAGTGACTTATTGATAAACTTCTGGTTGTTCTTGAACACTTCAGCGGTTTCTTTTGTTGATGTTGGAGAAATGATTTCATTGGATGAATTCTAAAAAGAGTATTTGCAAAAAAAGAGGCTCATTTTTAGAAACTTGTTTTTAACTTCAATATTACTTTTTTTTTTCACACACCAATCAATTTTATTTTATTTTTGAACCTAAATGTTGCACAATGAAGAATTCTTTAACAGCATGTCAAAAGAAGCTTTAGCAGACGAAAATTCTGCTCGTTATTTTATATCACTTGATGGAAGGTCTTTAGAATATTTTTCTGAAGAGATAAAATCAAAAGAATATTTTGTAAAACTTGCTATCAGAACTACTCCTCAGGCAATTGAATTCACAAAATTCAAAACTGATAAATTATTCATCAAGTCTGTAATCATACAAAATCCAACTGTACTCTATTATATTGATGAAGAACTGAAATTTGAAACAACTTTCTTGTTTGAATTGTTTCAGTTGAATCCTAAATGCTACAATTATTTTGAGAAAGAAATAACAGAAAATTATGAATTTAACTTAAAATTACTTGAGATTGATGGAAAGTATTTACAAATAATGAACCTAAAAATGCAAAAAAATCATGAATTAATTTTGCACTCAATCCAATCAGGAGCATCTTTAACAACACTCGACAAACAATTGTCCAAAAACAAAGCATTCATGTTAAAATGTGTAAAAATAAAAGGAGAAAACATCATTCACGTTCATGAAGAATTGAGATCAGATTTCGAAATTGTTTGTGTTGCAGTTGAATCCTACGGTTGTGCTTTAAAATATGCAACAGAAGAAGATGCAAAAAATTTTGATTTAGTATTAAAAGCTGTAAAAAATGATGGAATGGCTTTGAAATACGCAGATAATTCGTTGAAATCAAATATTACCATAATTAATGAGGCAATTCAAAACTCAGTTTACTCTGTATGCCATATTTATAAAATTGATATTGCTTTGAAGTATCTTGAAGTTGATGGTTTGTTACTTGAACATATGTCGAATTTCCAAACGAATAAATCAGCTGTTCTTGCTGCTGTGAAACAGAATGGTCTGGCTATTAAACATGCCTCAGATGAGCTAAAAGATGACGAAGAAATTAATTTACTTGCAATTGAAAACAATATACATTCCTTTATTTTCTCTGGAAAAAAAATAAAAAGCAACAAGGTCATCGCCAAAAAGGTTTGTTCCCGAAATGGAACTTTCTATAAATATGTATCAAATTCTTTGAAACAAGATAAAGAATTTTCAATTAACATCGTAAAATATGATTGGAGGGTCATAAAATATCATAAATTCCACCTCAGGAAAGATTTTGAATTTGCAATGGAAGCAGTAATATCCAATGGAAATGCTTTGGCATTTGTTCACAAATCCATCAGAAATAATGATGATTTAATCAAGGAAGCAGTAAGAACATGTGGAAAAATGGTAGAACATGTTGATAAGAGGTTTCTGAAAGATAAAAAAATAATGCTGGCTGCTGTGTTCAATGATGCTTCAGTGATTGAATTAGTTGATGAATCACTAAAGAAAGACCATGAAATATATCTAGAAATTGAAATGGCGAGCAAGAAAATTTACTATCCTTTAAGGAGAACGAACCAATCAATTTGGAAATTGCACGATTTTCAATATCGATTCATCACCAATTTTTAAAGAAAAGTGGTATTTTTAAATAATAATTTATGAATTTTTATATTTATTAATTGACAAAATTTGATACAATTGAAATAAATTCATCATGTGATTTGTCTTTATGAATTGAATGAGTTGAATCTTTCACTGTGATGTGGGTAATTTTCGGATTGATAGATTTCATTTCTTCGATGCTCTCTGGTTTAATTGGGGTCCCTGACCCTGCTTGTAATACCAAAATTTTGACATTTTCTTTTGCCAATTGAACAAATGCATCATGCGCATCATTTGTACCAAGTAAATTTTTTGCAGCAGAAAAAGTGACATAAGGACGAATTCCACAATAATATTTACCATCTCTTAATTTTATTCTTTCATCTTTAATCCAATTTTTGACACTATCTTCGCTGTAATTGTATTTTTTATATTGACTGAATAATTCATCTTCAGATTCAATGACATCTTTGAATTGTTTTAATTCTTCTGGATCTTTTTTTGGAATTGGAAATGGTGTGAGATGCATATCTTCCATGATTACACCTTTTACATCTTTTGGATATTTAGCACAGTAAGGAATTGCTACTCTCGCGCCCATTGAGTGTCCAATAACATAGAATGGTGGAATGGAGTGTTCTACAACAAAACCATGAATATCAGCAACCATTTGATCTGTTGTAAAAGTGTCGTTTTGATTTGGAGTTTCTCCATGACCATGAAGGTCTACAGCAAAAATGTTAAAATCTTTTAATTTTTCTGATTCAATCACTTCAGTCCAAGTCTCTTTACAACTGTCCATTCCATGAATAAGCACAATATTTTCAGCGTCATCTTTTGAACTTTTGTGTTGGATGAATACAAGTTTGTTTGGTGTTGTCATTCTGATGTTTTTTAGTTATCCAATGAAATACTTGCAACTCCGCAGTTAAAAATATGAAAGCAGCATTCATCGAAAAATTTGGTGATAGTTCAGTAATTCAAATTTCCAAAGATTTTCCAAAACCTAAACTTGAAACTGATACTGATGTATTGGTAGAAGTTCATGCAGCAAGTCTGAATCCTTTAGATTGGAAATTTCGTTCAGGAATGACTTCAATCATCATGACATATAAATTTCCACAAATTTTAGGACATGACTTTAGTGGAGTTATTTTAGATGTTGGTAAAAAAGTTCAAAAATTTAAGAAAGGAGATGAAGTATTTTTTGTTTTTATAAAATTTGTTAGGTATTTTGTTGTGCTCCTTATGGAAGAATTGGATCGATTGCTGAAGAAATTGTGGTGAATGAATGTTTTTTAGCTATTAAACCGACTGAAATTAATATGGTTGAAGCAGCAGGAATACCATTAGTTGGAATGACTTGCATGCAAGTTTGTGAATTTTTTTTTTTTTATTTTTTTAAGGCATTTAGAGCAGCTAAATTGAAACCAAAAGATAAAGTTTTAATTATTGGAGGTGCTGGTGGTGCTGGTTCTTTTGCTGTTCAATATGCTAAAAAAGTTATGGATTTACACGTCATTACAACTTGTAGCACAAAGAAAATTGAAATTTGTAAATCTCTTGGTGCAGATGAAGTAATTGATTATACTAAAGATGATTATACAACCAAATTGAAAGATATTGACTTTGTCTATGGTAAAATCAACATTCATTTTTTGACATTTTTTTTAGACACAGCAGGAGAAGCAGAAAAAACTTTTTCAATTCTAAAATATGGTGGTATATGTCGTTCAATTGCAACAGTACCTGATAGTTCAGCAGTTGCTTCTGCAGGTCTTGAAATTGGATACACTGTTTCAATGTTGTTAAATACAATGAGTGCAAAAACCAGACTTATGGCATACTTCAAATCAGTTGACTATGGTTATACATTCATTAAAACAAATGGTGCTGATTTAGAAAAAATTTCAAAATGGATTTCTGAAGGTAAAATCAAACCTTTAATGGATAAAGTTTTTGATTTTGAACAAACAAAAGAAGCTTTTGAATATATTGAAGCAGGAAAGTCTGTTGGAAAAAATTGCATTAAAATTAAAGAATAAAAAGAATGTTTTGTAAATAAAGTCAATTTCTTCTTCAGATTTTTTGTTTTTAACTTTTTCTGATTTTTGAACTTGTTGAATTTTTGAAGCATCTTGATGTTGTTCTTTGATAAAGTTCCAAGTTTTTCAGTAATTTTCACTTTTCTTTTTTCTGGAAGATCTGTATTAAGTTTTGGAGTTAAAGCATTGATTCTTTTTGAAAATTTTGATTCTACTTTTTTTTTTGATTCTCCCACTTGTTGATAAATGGTTTCAATTTCAAGTTGATGAGTTTTGAAAATTCTTTTTTTTTTTCAACTTTTAAAGTTTGAACTCAAAAACTTGTTTTGAGTCTTAAATTTCGGTTTCCAACTTTTGGTTCTTTACTTCTACTTGAATTCTTTTTTAAAAAGCAATCTTTTCTGATTTTTGAGAAACCCAATTTTTTTTAGAATCATCTTTTGATTAAAGTTTTGCTTTTAATTTTCAACATTCGTATCTTCTTGAAAGTTTTCTTGGTTTTTTTTTTAAGAGTTCAAGTTGTTTTGTTGAGTTTGACTTCTAATTGATCATGAGTCAAGTTTCACTGTAGTAGGGAATTGATTGGTGGAAATCATCAAACAAATCATCAAGAAGTTCTTCTCATGGGAAAAAAGCTGTATTTTCTTTATGAATATGATAAAAAATCAAAAAAACAACCAACAAGAAAAGAAAAAAACGTGAATGAAACATTTATCCATGAAGAAGACATATGGGACAATGAAGACATTGATGCTGGAGTAAATTGTATTTTAGAACAGACAGATTTATCAAAAGCACCTTCCGAACCGTAAATTTTTTTTTTTTAACTTCAAAATCAGTTTCACTGATAAAAAATTTCCTGCTGCTTCAAGTTCACTCACAGGAGGAAAAAATGATAAAAACTCTCAAAAACTTATCAAAAAAGTAACTGGATGGAAAAGAGTTTCAGACATTTCACCAAAACCTGAACTTTTTATTGACGGTTCAGAAGCTGGTGATGTCTGTCAAGGATCAATAGGAGATTGTTGGTTTATTGGAGCAATGTCTGTAGTTGCTACAACACCAGTTTTAATGGTAAAAAAAAAAAATTAAAAAAAATTTAGAAACATGTTTTTGTTGATGACAGTGTTGATGGAACAATTTGTTGTAGGTTTTATAAAGACGAGAAATGGAATAATATTGTTATTGATGATTATTTACCAGTGAGTAAGGATTCAAAATTAGCTTTTGCGAGAGGTTTAAATCCCAACGAACTTTGGGCAGCTCTATGCGAAAAAGCATATGCTAAACTTCATGGAGGTTACAGAGCTTTAATTGGAGGACATACAGAAGAGGGTTTAGCCGATTTGACAGGTGGAATTGCTTGGAAAATTAAAGTGAAACAAGATGATAATAAAAATGATAAACTCTGGAACCTCTTATCCAAAGGAAATAGAGAAGACATTGTCATGGTAAGATAAATATATTATTTATCGATATCAAAGGGCGCTGCTATTATTGCAAAAGGAGTAAAACATGAAAGTGGTTTTGGAGATACTGGATTATTATCAGGACATGCTTATGGTATTTTACAAACATGTGAAGTGAACCAAACACGTTTAATTCAAATAAGAAATCCATGGGGGAAAAGTGAATGGCTCAAAGATTGGAGTGATTCAAGCTCTAAATGGGATACTGTTTCACAATCTGATAAAAAAAGAATTGGGTTTAAAATTGGGAATGATGGTTCTTTTTTTATGAGTTATGATGATTTTTGTCAATATTGGACAACCATTGGTGTCTGTAGAGTGTTCTTTAGAGATCAATATCTGAAACAAATGTTTGATGGTTCATTTTCAACAAAGATGAAGACAAACGGAAGTTATCTTGACGAACTACCACAATATCATTTGTTAGTTAACGGTAAAAAAGCAAAACAAGAAGTTGTAATTTCATTATATCAATCTGATAAACGTATGATTTCAAACAAAAAAAATGATTCAATTTTGATCGGATTTCAAGTTTACAAATGTGAAGGCAAGAAGATTATTACTACTGGAATCAAAGTGGCATCAACTGTTGCCACTTGGTCACGAGAATCTGTTGCAGAGTTAGAATTGGAAAATGGTGAATACATGATTGTTCCATTTGTATACAATAAAGGAGATGAATCTCCATTTTGGTTGAGAGTCTATTCAATTGATTTGATTGAACTTGATCGAGTTCACCCACTTCCAAATGAAGATACGAATTGTTTATATAAAGACTATCGTCGAATGAATGCAAAAGCAATTGATTACTTTCTTCACAAAGATGATGTCAATTTTTTCAAAAAAAAAAACGAACTGAAACCAATTATACAAAAATCAAAATCAGGAAAGGCGAAATGGATTGATAAAGAAAAGGATGTGATTGATATTTCAAAAGATGGAATGAGTTGTTTCCATACTGGAAAGGACAAATCAGCAACAACTTCATATTCAAATCAATCATTCTCAGAAGGAAGGAATTATTTTGAAGTCAAAATTGATAAATCGGTTTCAAATCATATCATGGTAGGTGTTGTAAATACTGAAGAACATAATGATCATAATTCCTTTATTATAAAAGGAAAACAAACATTTTCTTATTACTCGTTAAATGGAAAGTCGTATCACAATGGAGTAGCAAAATTATATGGTGCGAAATATTTTGAAGGTGATTCTATTGGTATTTCAGTTGATCATGATAAACAATCCATTGAATTTTATCTCAATGGGATTTCTCAAGGTATTGCTTACACAAAGAATATAATTGGATCACTGACTCCAGCTGTAACGTTATACCAAAAAGGAGATTCAATTTCAATTGTAAAAGATGCAAGAGAACCAGAAAGAAAAATAGGATCAGTGGGAGTGTTAAAAAATGGATCAAGAATTTTCTTGAAAACAGCTATTGGTGGTTATTGGGAAGGATCAACTTTAACTTCAGTTGAATCAACAGAAAGATCAACGATTGTGACAATCACTGAAAAAAATGGAAAATTTCAATTCAAAAATACAAATTGTTTGAAAGAAGAATCTTCAAATACTGATTTCTTTGATGTAGTCGCGTTACCAAATCCAGAGAAAAATGGATATACTATTCAATCACCAAAGACAGGAGACTACATGGGTTGGAGTGAATCAAATAAATTAATCAGTTGTAAGACTTCTGAAAAAGTTTCTAAGTGGTTCATATCTCTTGTTGATGAAAATTCAATTTATGATTTGATCATTGAAGGTGATACCATCGCTATGAAATCTCTAGCTCATAATACGTATTTTGGATATGAAAATGGTGTCGCTGTACCTTATAAATCACTACATGACAATTGTAAATACAAAGTTGAACGAGCAGGCGAGTATTTTAAATTCAAATTATTGTCCAATGGAAAATATCTTCATGCCGAAGATTCAACCGATATTGAATTTTTCTTGACAGAAGAAAACAAAGGAATTTCATTACAAGGAAAAACCAAATACCTTGGAATTTCAGAAAATGGAAAATCCGTCCTGTATGATGACAACAATGTTTGGAACAGTAGATTTTCCATTCAATCTGTTTCCAGTGATTTGATTTTCAAAAATGGAAATCAAATAGCATTCAAATCAAAATTAGGAAAATATATCACTCTTAATAGACAAAGACAACTTTGTGCTTCTGAGATGAATCAATTTTCTGTTTTCACTGTTGGAAGAAAAGGATCCTTATTGACCTTTTCGAATAAGTTGGGATTTGATTTGAATATTAAATCTTCATCGACTTTTCAAGTGAAAGAAACATCTGATGGTATCACTTTATTTACAGCTGGACGTTTTCTTGCTTCCAATGGAAACAAAGTATTTTATTTAAAATGTGATGATGGAAAAGATACAAAATTTTATGTAGAAGATATTGATGACCAAAACATTGGTGAAAGTTCTTCTGACTCAGAAATGAGTGAAGATGAAAGTCATCATTCAGATCCAGAAGAAGATTTTTTAAACCAAAAATAAACCAACAAAATCTTACCAAAAAAAAAAAACAGATTTATTTTTCAGTTAAATTCATAAAAAACACAAAAAAACACAATTTGATTTCATTGGTCGAATAATGTCCAGAACAGAAAGAAAAAAAAAAATTGGTTTGACCAATTAGAAATGGAATTTGTCTGTTGAGAAAAAGTTATTTAACCGAGATCAAATTGATTTGTCAATTCAACAAAACAACAAAATGGAAACACAAACAACAACAACAACAACAACAACAGATGAATTTCCAAATTACACATGGGAAGAAGTTGAAGAACATAATCAACCTGGTGATTTATTGGTCAGCTTTGAAGGTTCAGTATATGATGCAACTGAATGGGCTAAAGTACATCCTGGAGGAGAAGCAATTATAAATTCATCCGGTGGTAAAGATATCACAGACTTGTTTATTTCATATCACAAATCACAAAGTATTCATATTTTTGGAACAAAATCATGTCCAAAAGTTGGAAATTTGATTTCAAATAAGTTTCCAATCTACTCTGTGAAAACAGGATTCTATTCAAGTAAGATATTTTTTTCAACATTTTTAATTTTTAGCTTTGAAACAAAAAGTTGAAACGTATTTCAAGGAAAATGATATTAAGGATTGTAGACGTTTAGATATGTTCACAATTTTCAATACAATTTTTATCTTTGTTGGAATTTTAATTGCTTACTATTTCAGCATGTATAGTAATATAAGACTTCTTTACAAAATTTTGGCTGCTGTTGCTGCAGGTATTTTCCATCATTTAATGATGGTTCATAGTGGACACGATGTTTCACATGGTTGTTTTTCGAGATATCCAATTGTTTGGTCAGTAATGGGTTTTGTTGGTGGTATTCTTCTTGGCGTTTCAGAGTAACAAAAAAATGAAAAAACTAATCTTTTAATTAGTACCATTTGGGAACATAGACACATCTTTGGACATCATGTATTCACAAATGTCTCAGGAATCGATCCTGATATCGGAATTTATAAAGCATCACCAAAAGAGGAAATTATGCCATATAGAACGAAACACATTGTTATGCCAATGTGGGCTCAAAAAATTGCTTATTTTACAGTTGTTACTTCAATTCAAATTGATGACTTTTTCAGTTTTTTCAGAGGTGCAATGGAACAAGTAAAAATCAACGATACAGAAATTGAAGCAACTTTCAGATTTCTCGGACTCAAATTTGCATTTTTCTTACATCGAATCATTTTACCAGTTTATTTTGGAATGTCACTCAATTTAGCTATTGCTTTATTTTTCGTGACTGAACTAACTGCAGGGTGTTTATTCGGACATTTTTCACAAATTTCACATATTGTTGATGATTTAGAATGGCCAGCTGATACTCCAATTGAAGAAGATTGGGGTGAAATGCAAGTTAGAACATCATGTGATTATGCAACTGATTCAAGATTTTGGACATATTTATCAGGACATTTGAATTATCAAGTTTGTCATCATTTATTTCCATCAATATCACCACAACATTACGAAGCAATTTTACCATTACTTAAAGAAACATGTCAAGAATATAATGTCAAATATACTTGTTATGAAAGTTTTTGGGAATGCTTATCTCATCATTATAATCACTTGGAACAGTTTCAAGATCGAATTGATTGTTCAGTTGCTGGATTTTCAGGATTTAGAACACCATTAATTAAAACTGTTGAATAAATTTTTGTATATTTTAAAAGATTTTCGATCTGTCAAAAAGTTGTAATTTTTATTGAAACTTGAAAAAAATATTTTTATCAAGATTTTTTTCCATCAACGCCGATTTGAAAAAATGAAAATGTTCATGAATTTTGAAAGAATTGTTATTAAATTTCAAATATCTTTGTATTTGATCATTTTTCAATTGAAAATCCAAAAGGGTTGTGTTAAATTCAAGTGCCTCTAGAACTCGTCTGAAAATTCTTTCCTTTGTTGGATAAGTAATTTCAAGATCACGCAATGATCTATTTTCCATCAAAACACGATATAAACTGGATAGATTCTTCACTTTGCAATACGTAAAAAATGCTTCACAAAGATGTGTATTGGTGCACAAAGCATCCAATAGGATATCAATGTGATCAGTTACCTCCAATGTCAGTGTCTCCAATGTGTTATTTTGTTTTAAATAATTTCCTATACATTCAATTGATTCCTTTTTCTGAGAATTATCAGAGATATCCAATGATTTTAAAGTTGAATTTTTTGATAAACTGTTCATCAGTGACTTAAAGCCTTCATAGCCAACACTACATTTGGATATACATAAAGTATCCAAGTTGGTATCAGTTTCAAGAAAATTTCCGAGGACTGTTGCTCCTGTGTCTCCTATATAGGTTGATGAGAGATCCAATTTGTTTAAACTTTTCGTCAATAACGTTTCAATAATCGGTGTAATGTCTGATATTTCAATGTCCGTCAAAGTCAAATTGTTCAAATTGTTCATCTTTTTGATGAATAATTCCAAAGACCTTGAATTTACAATGGAATAAGAATCAAAAGTAATTTTTCTGATACTGTTATTTTCTGAGATTTTTTCTTCATCAAATGAATCTCCAAGTGCTTCCCAATCTTCATTAGGAAAAAGCATCACTGTTTCAACTTTACTTTTTGTAATTGCATTTGTTAAATCCATGGTACTTTCTTGGAAAGAAAAACCTCCTAAAGAAATTTCTTTTAAACGTGTGTTATTTTCTAATCCTTGCTCTAAACCAGGTGAAAAATCAGAATAATTCTCAGAGTTCAAAAAAAAACTTCTCAGACATGTATTTTTTTCCAAGTAGTTTTTTAAAAATTTTGATGAACAAATTTTTGAATCATACATTGCAAGGGTTAATTTTTTGACGTGCACACAGTTTTTTATTTCACGTAGAAGTAGTTTTAATACATCTTCATTTGGTTTTACCAAAATAAGTGTTTCAAGTGTTTTTGTTCCAATTATCCATAAGATTAAAGCTGTAGTGTTTATTTCTTCTTCAAAATCAATTTCAAGTGGACCTGAATCTACTTTGCTGTAGAGTTCATCAAGTCTTGCAAATCCTGCATCAACTTCGTCAATTTCTTCCATATCAAAATGATTGGTGGAACTTTTTAAATTTATTTTCAAAAATTTATTCATTGTTTAATTTAATAATTTCATGATTTTCATTCAAAAAAAATTATTCATTTTCTATTGGATCATTTTAATTCAAATTTTTCATCTTCTTTATATAAAATATTCTTCATTTCTTCAATAGAATATTGTAATTTCTTTAAATGTCCCAATAATTTAATCCCAATAATTTCTTTTATTTCAAAATTTGTCAATCCATTCTCCCAAATGTATTCAATATCATCAAAACCACAATCATCAAAATTTGAACAATACATTGATAAACCTATACTTTTCAACCAACAAGGTACATCCCAAAAATCTAACACAATTTTCTCCTCCAATCGTTTGCATAGTTCTTTATCCAATGAAAAACTTTTTAACGATTCAAAGATGGAATCCAAATCATTTTCATCATCAATTCGTATCTCTTTCAAGTCTTCTTTACTCAGGTCTGTTAAAAACCTCAAATCTTCATATCCATTAGATTCAAAATTTTTGAAATATTTATCAAGTCCGAGAGTCTTCAACCAACTGAATACGTTTAATTTTTCAATGACCGGTTCTTTTTGATCTGTTATCGTTGTTGTTTTATATTTTTCAGGTTCTTCTTTTTGAAGAATTAAAAGACCTTCATTATATAGATCATTTGCTTTTGGCCTTTCTTCAGGATTTATTTTCAAACAATTCATCATCCAATTCCAATAAGTATCTTTATATTTATAAGTAGTCGCATCCCAAAGTGTTTTCATTCGTTCAATCATGCTTGAAACTTGTTTTTCAATCTCTTCTTTTTTTGATGTTTTTGATATTTTCAACTTGAATTTTTGATCAGATTCAATTTTGAAATTCTTAAATTCCTTTTTCTTTTTAGCGATTGGTGTAAAAAATGTGTAAAAAATAACAAGACTAACAGCCCATAAATCAGATGATACACCATATTTTGATTTTTGCCAGGTAACCTCTGGAGCAATATGTCCTGGAGTTCCTGCTATATTTAAATTTTCATCATTTGCAGCATCAGCAGCCAATCCAAAATCAGCAATTTTAACAAAAATTCTTTCTTGGTCATTTATTTTTTCAGTTTTCAATAGAATATTGTCCGATTTGATATCCCGATGAATAACTTGTTTGTTATGAATATAAGAAATTCCATTTAAAAATTGAACAATCAAATCAAGTAATTCCATTTCTGACAAATTATTTTTTTTATCTTTAATGAATTCAGTTAATGATCCTCGATCACATAAAGGCATGACAATACTAAAATGTGTTTTATCTTCATCTAAAAATGAATCATTCAAAGTTAAGACATTTGGATGAATCAATTTCATCAAAACTTGAATTTCCGATAGTAAAATATCTGCATTGACAACAGAATCTTTGCTTTTATCAAATTCTAAATTCATCATTTTTAGAGCATATTCATTGGTGTCTTTATGATCATCAGATTTTGCTCGATAAACAGTTGCAAAAGCACCAGATCCTAATGGTTTTCTTGATCCATCAATCCAATAACTTCCAATTCTCTTTTTTTTATCTTTTTCTAATTCCGAATCATAACACCAGAAATCATTCATTCTTTGAACAATATTTCTTTTTGTTTTTGATAAACCTCCAAAAATTAAAATTTTATCTTTTTGAAATAATGAACCACTGCAAGAAGTTCTTCCTTTTAATTCATTTTCTTCGCCATTTTGTTGTAAATTTAACCATAATAATTCATCTAAATGAAATGCAAAAATTTCATTTGAGTATTTTTTACTCTTCTTTGTATTACCACCAAAAATAATCATATATTTTTCTTTCCTTAAATCTTGATTTGCTATTGAAATACCAATATGATCATATCTTGGTGAAGGTGGTATTCCAGTGAAATTCAATTTTAACCAACGTTTTGTCAATAAATCTAAACTCCATAAATCTCCTAATCTTTCATATTCATTCATCCCTCCAAAGATCAACATTGAGTTTTTAACAATAGCTGAAGAATGACCAAATCTACCACAGGGTTTTATTTCATTTTCATAAATACATAAAGGATCTTCATCTACAAATCTTGGTATTCCTTTAATCTCCAACCATTCAAAAACACCTTCTTCTTTTGTTTCTTTAAACATCCAGATATCATTGAAATATTCATTTCCATTATATCCTCCAAATAAGTATATGTTCAATTGTTGCTTATTTTCATGTTTACAAATTGTATGTCCAAATCTTTCCTTTGGTTGTTTTGAATTTGTTTGAAATTTTGGTTTAATCCAACACATTTCTCCTGGAGATGCATTCAGTATCCAAGTATCATTCAGTAATTTTTTGTTCTCGTTCATTCCACCAAACAAAATCAAGGAATAAAAATTTTTAACTTTTTCTTCTTTTTCTTCATTTTTTTGAAATATAATTTTGAAAGTACACATTGATGTTTTATTTCTACCTTCTGGTTTCAGTTTTGCATTTAAATTTTCAACTTGATGAAAAGAACCAATTTGTGTTTCTGAAACTGTTCCGAAAATAGACTCACCATCGTCAGCTTTTTTTTTTACTTTTTTTTTGTATTCCTTACGTATTTTTATGGTATAAATTATGTTTGAATAAATTGATTTTTCTGTTATTCCTCCAAAAATAAAAATCATGGTATAATTATCTGGATCCTCCAAATATCTTATAGATTGCAAGGAGTGACCTGTTAATGGAGGTGGTTCTGATTCAAAATTACACTGTAATTTTGACCACTTCATTGAAACCAAAAAAAAACAAACAGTTGATTTCCACCAATAAAAAATCCTTCTATTTTCAAAAGCTTCAGAAAACTAAAAAAAACTTTTATTCCTCCATCATGTCATCATCTCTTTTTCTTTTTCCTGCTGTTTTGGTTATCGTTTGTTTTGGATCAACTGCTCTTTCTCTTTTTATAATTTTTATTTTTCTTCTTTTTTTCAAGGCGTCTTCTGATAATTTATGCTTTACTGTATTTGTCAAATGTTGTTGCATGACCTCTACAGGTTTTTGTTGAAAAATGTCCATTTTGAAAATATTCTCCAATTGATTAATCTCCTTTTGTCTTTATGTGAAATAATGTTAAAAAAAACTTTTTTAAAAAAGTCTTACGTTTGATGCATAATTTTTTTGGTAGTTCTTCTAGCTGGATTTTCAACTCTTTCTTTTTTAAATTCAACTTGATCCAATGCATCATCCAAGTCATCCAAACTCAAAGCATATTTTTTTTTTTTTTTTTCTTTTTTGCTCTTTTTTTCAGTTTTTGGATTATTTTGTTCTTCAAGTCTTTCTTTTAAATTTTCTGATATTTTTTGTCTTTCTATTTTTTTTCTTCTTTTTCTTTGTGAACGACTTAAAGGTGTTTCAGGTTTTTCTTTTTTTTTTGGAATGGATTCTTCCTCCTCGACTCTTTGTAAAGTGGAATTTATTTTATTTTCTTCTTCTTTTCTAGATGAATCTTCTAAATCAACTTTTCTACGCTTTGCTTTTGGAATTTTCATTTTATTGTAATTGGTCCAATTTTTCTTTGAAGGTTTCAGTCATTTTATTGGATTCTTGTCAACACATTATTTATTCAAGTGTCGACGAGTATTTGACACCCTAGGTATGTTGAAAAAATATCCAAATCAACACAAATTTCAAAATCAAAACAAGAAAATCTGCAAAAAAAATTAAATAACTTTTGTTCACTATTTACCAAGAGTAAATAAATTCAGAGTAATATTTCATAATTATGTGTTAATTGGATGGACGAATTTCTTTCCAATAAAGTTCTTTTGAGAAGAAAAAAAAAAGAATATAACCAATCAGATCTTTCAACGAACTTATTTATTTTTAGCAAATAATGTCAAGTGGTGCTGTCAAACTAGTTGTGCTTGGTTCAGGAGGTGTTGGAAAAAGTTGTAAGAATTAAACAAAAATTAACCAAAAAAAAAAAAGGTCTCACTGTTTCTTTCATAAAAAATAAATTTGACGAATCTTACAATCCAACTATTGAGGATGCTTATCAAATGCAAAGAGAAATTGAAGGAAATTTCTACACTTTAGAAATTTTGGATACAGCAGGTCAAGATGAATATGATGCACTTAGAGACTTGTATATGCAATCAGGAGACACTTTTATTTTGGTTTATAGTATTACAGATAAAGGTTCTTTTGAAGAGATTATAGAAATGCATAATAATTTGTTGAAGGCAAAAGGAGACGAAGAGGAAGTTCCTTGTGTTTTAGTTGGAGCAAAATGTGACTTAGAGCAAGAAAGAGTAGTATCAAAAGAAGATGGTATAGCATTAGCTGAAGAGTTTGGTTCTTGTATTTTCTTTGAAACTTCAGCAAAAAAAAGAATTAACGTTGAAGAAGCATTTGATGCAAGTATTAAATTATTCAATCAAAGTTTATTGGATGCAGAAGAATACGCAAAACAAAAAGCTGAAGAAGAAAAACAAAAAGAAGAACTTGCTGCGATGAAAAAAAAAAGAAAAGGATCTGGATTTTTAGGTGGAGTTTTTCAATCATCAAACTCTGAACATACAAAAGACGATGTTGATGAAGAAATTGGTGCTGTGGTACCAAAGTAAAATTATATTTTGAATAAATGAATTTTTCGTTTTTTTTTCAACTTCTGAAAAATCATCAGAAAAAAGAAGTATTAATTCAATCAAATTCTTTGGATAACTGCAGAGAGTGAATGATCTTTGGATGAAGAATTTATTGATTTAAATTCTGGCTGTGTTATAACTTCCACATTTTTGACATTTTAAACCATAAAAATGAAACATACAATCTCCTTTTTCTTGACATTCATTACATAAAATTTTGACTTTTTCATTTTTCAGTTCATCTGGCATTGGGGTCTTTTCAATTACTTCATCCAAATATTTGTCATCAAGTTCAACAATGAGTTTATTGCAACTTGGACATTTATAATTCTGATTTTCAATCATATCTTCAAAACAACTTTGATGAATAATATGTCCACATTTCATGGTTGATGTAACTTTTGTTGAAGTAAATAAAAACTCCAAACAGATTGGACAGTTTTGTCCAAGGACATTTTCAATACATTCATGAGTATCTTCTTTTGAAATAGGCATACAACATCCACATTTGTCACAATGAAAATACTCTTCTCTTTTTCCAACTCGACAAATTTTACATTTTTCACAATGAAAAACATTAAGTGGTTGATTTTCTTTTTTATTGACAAAAAGGTTGCAAAATAAACAGTGATAATCACCAAATTTGATTTTACAGTTTTTGCATTCATTGGAGACGTTTTGTTCAGTTGAACAATTTAAGCATTTTAATTTTGATACTGAAAAACGGTCAACTTCGTGGTCCAAAGTTGCATCGTTATGACAATGTCGGCAAGTGTAGAACTTATCACAAACTGAGCAGTGGATTTGACAGTTCTTGTTGTAGTGAGCACAACCGTTTAGTTTTTTTTGATAACTTACCATTGGACGAGAAAAATCTCCGATCAAATAAAATTCCTTCACAGTCCGATGAAAAAATGATTTTTAGTTTAAAATATTTAATTTTATTCTCACAAATGACCAAATTAATATTCACAGTCAACAAATATTTCATCAATTAAAACAAAAATTGACATTAAAATTTTGGACTTCTGGAATCCATTTGTAGTATAATAAAAACAACCATTCCAATTTTTTATCATTCAACATTTGCTTTGAAATAAATTGATGATTTGACTTGAAATTTCTGACACATCTCAGAATCACTTTTGGATCTTCAGCCATTTTTTTTGGAAGATAATTCAAACTAGTTGGATCATTTTCTATGCCTAGTTCAATTATTTCTGGATCTTTTAACTTTTTGGGTGTCAAAAATTTCATAATTTCTGCTCCATGAATTCCAAGTACTTCAATCAAAAATTCTCGATTTTGCTTCAATTTTCCAGAAGCATATGGATAGTTAAAGGATGCATGCTTTATCATTTCCACCATAAATTCTCTATTGTCTGTATATTCAAGAAATAAATGAGACAAAACATGTGGTGTATTTTTCATTGCTTCAAATAGAATTTCACGATCAGAAAAATAATTTTTGTCATATTTAATAGCATTTCCGTCGATTTTAACAGCTTTCAATACTACTTCTCGTTCCAGTTCATATTCAGCATGTTCAAGTATTGTTGTGGTAATTTTAATTGCTTTCAATTGAAAATCTGGACTTTCTAAAACTTCTGATGTGATGTATTCACCACACTTTGGATTAGATTTTAATATTTTCAGCAGGAAATCTTCATTGTATTGCAAATCAACGTCACACAATGTTAAAAGATGTGGAGAATATTTGATTGCTTCTGCAGAAAATTCAGAATCTTTTTTTAATCTCCTTGATACTAATGGATAAATACTTGAACTACTACTTCTTAAAATATTCAAAAGGTATTGTTTATCATCTCTTAATTCTTCAACTTCTTCTTCAATTTTTTGTCTTTGAATCACGTTTCTATTATGAGTTGATTGACTCAAAAAAAATTCAACACCAAGTTTTTCAATTAAAGGGTCAAGTTTTTTTCTTGTTTGTGGTTTCATTGAAAAAAAGAGTCAGCAAATGATTGGATAAAAAAAATAGACGAATTAAATCGGTTTTTTGAAAATGAAGATTTTGTTGTTGGTCTTGGTGGTTGTTGTTGTCGCAAAAAATTTAAAACTTGGTGTTGTTGGATATTCTAGAGAATTATTTGATAAACAGGAGGCCAATGATGCCATAAAAGATTTGATTCCGAAAATGATTAACTTCCATCAACCAAATTCGATAGAACTTGTTTCTGGATTGACTAACCAAGGAGTTCCAAAATTATCTTATATATATGCTGTTCAAAAAGGTTTTAAAACGGTCGGAATAGCACCAACTGCTGCTTTCAAAGTACCAAGTGGTTTGTTTCCAGTTGACAAAAGAATTATTGTTGGAAAAGAGTTTGGTGATGAAAGTGAATATTTTATCAATTATATAGATATTTTGGTTCGAGTTGGTGGTGGTCAACAATCCAGAAGAGAAGTTGCCATGTTCAAAAAAAAATTGAATTTTAGAAATTTGGAAAAGTACCTAATGGAAAAAGAAATCACATGGCATGGTAATTTCACTAAAAAGTGAATGAATAAACAATATTTAATATTCATCAGGCTTTTCACAAAACTTTGTGACAACAAACTACAAGAGAGATTCAATTTGAAAGTTATTTTGATTCACCATTCTTTTGAAATATTATGAATCTGGGAATAGAGAAATTAAGGATTTATTCGTATTCAGTTGATAAAAATGGACAGAATTGAAGAATCAAAAATGTACTAAACTATCAGATACTTCA
Source organism: Neovahlkampfia damariscottae (assembly GCA_016618085.1). Taxonomy (NCBI): domain Eukaryota; phylum Heterolobosea; class Selenaionea; order Neovahlkampfiida; family Neovahlkampfiidae; genus Neovahlkampfia; species Neovahlkampfia damariscottae. The sequence goes on along the minus strand of JABLTG010000110.1, from coordinate 46,531 downwards.
AGTAAAAAACTAAAAAATCTCATTCTCTTTCAAAATTTTGAATGAAGAAAATTCATGATGAACAACTTTGGAAATATTTTATTCATGGTTCGAGACCAAAACAAAATTATCTATTTGCAGAAAGAGAAAATTCATGATGAACAACTTTGGTAATTTCAAATTCAATCGGAATAATAATTCCAAAAAAGAAGTATGTAAATTCACCAAAGAATTATCGGAATCAAATTAAAAAATGACTTCATCTTCCTTGTTTTTTTGATTCATTACAATCTGAGATTGGATTGAGAAATTTTTTATTTCACTAATTCCGTTCAAATCAAATTAGGAGTGTCTTGTTTCTCTACCAATGAAATCCATAGCAAGAAAATTATTCACTACCTCACAACAAAAACAGTTCACGAAAACATGTTTAAGTTTGAAACAATTCTCAACAGCACTTCTATTTCCAATTGAAAATACTAAACTACTTCAAAAATTTCTTGAAGCATCACCAGGAAATCAAGAAAAATATTTCAAAAAAATTTTAACACAATTAAAATTGAACCAATTTGAAAAAATCCAATTGAAACAAGTTGAAAATTTAACAGAAAATGAAAAAAAACTTTTTGAACTTATTCAAAAATTTTTGACTTTCCACAATGACAAAACATTAAAAATAACTGAAAATTTTGATTACTTTTGTGAAATGTTGAAAGATGAAAAAAATGTAAACTGGTTATCAATTCATTTAATAATTGCGTTATATTTCACAAATATACGCTCATTTGATCATGCAATTCATTTATATGAGACACTCACAATGAAACTTACTACCTTGATTTCTGATGATTCAAAAAACAAAGATGTTCAAAATACATTATTATCAGTGATGATTTATTCATCAGTGAATGAATATTTTGCAGGAAGGCTAGAAAGAGCGTATTCAGCTCTTGAAGAAGCAAGAATAGTAATCGAAAAATTACCCGAAGATCTTATGATAAATTCTACCTATCATCACTACAAAGGATTATTCTCATTAAGAAAAAATGACCTAAATGGAGCTAAAATCAATTTATATGAATCTTGTGGGCTGATTGAAAAAATGAAATCAGTGGACAAGAACTATGCTAAAATGATCATAGTCAACTACAGAAATTTAACACGGATAGAACAACAATTGAAAAATCATAAACTTGCTACAATGTTTGCTTCTAAAGCAATGGAAAATGCTTTTATCCATAAAATGGATCAGATTGAAACATTACACGCACTGTTCTTCGCATTGTTAAATGCTAATTTTATCGATCAAGCAAAAGATGCTCTAAAGATGGAAAATGAAACATTCAACACGCTACAAGAAAAACTTTCTGAAAGAGAGATCGTGAATCACTATACTTTCAATATTAAAGCTACAGAAACAATGAAAATGAATACAGAAATGTTTTATTCATTTGAGAAGTATTTATCATATCTATCAAAGAATTTGGATATTTCTATTGTTCAACAGGTTGAATTTCATTATTTCTCGAAACTTGCTGATTATTGTGAACATGAAAAAGCAAATGATTACATTTCAAAGACTGATAGACAATTCGATTTAGAAAAAGTGTATTTAGACGCACTTTTATTGTCTTCTTCAGTGGATGATGAGGAAATATTATCATTAGCTAAAAGTTATCAACAAAAAGGTAATGATCAATTGATTGATTTTCTCAACACTTTACTAATCACAATGGGAAGGGATAAAGAAGCAATAAATCTTTAATTTTTTTTCATTTTTCAATTTTTATAATTGATTTACTTTCCCTTTTCAATTCTATTTGGCTCATATATTTTTCTCTTCTTTCTTTGAGCAATCTGTCATCTTCTTCAACTTCGTTTTCACCTTTTTCTCTCAATTCTTCAATTTCTGCTCTTTTCAATTGATAAAACGAAAAACAAGTCTTTTTATTAGTAAATGTTAATTTACTTTGATTAATGAATGATCATCATATTGAAAGGTGCTGTTTTCTGATAATAGATGAATTACCATTCCTAAATCTTCACATTTCAAAATTTCACCTTCGTTCAATTTCAAAAATGATAAAACAACTCTAAATATTATTTTGGAACCTTCTGAAAATATGAGGTCCCAAATTCTTAATGTGGTCTATGATAGGTTAAAACAAAAATTTGATTTCAAACTTCCAATGGAAAAACATCAACGAAAAGTCTCAAAAACCAACCAACTGAGAACGTTTGTGTATTTCCATTCAGAATTTTTATATGCTTTCCGATTTTGGGCAATCTTTCATCGACCAACCTGGTTTAAAAAGGTAAGAATCAAAAAATAATTGAAACATAGATAGAACTTTGTCATCAGTTCTGACACCCTTTAAATCAGGAGAGTAGAAGTTAGCTGGTAAAACATCTTCCAAAAGTACTACTAATACCCAAAATGCCTCTTCTTCGGAGAAATGTAATATCAACAAACCAACAATATAATTCAATGATTGACAATATGAAACCAATGGATTTCTCCATGAATATGCAATTAATATTCTTCTCAATGAATTGAATCCAACCTTATCCTCTTGAAAAAATTCGTGATTTGGAAATGTTCGGCATAAATCTAAATTGATTTGTGTTAATGCAACACTATTGTGCTGTGAATGAACTTCAAGTAATTTTTGATAATATCCTGAATTTCCAATAAATTTTTTCCTTGCTCCTTTTATTATTTTAATTTTAATTTTTTTTTCGAACCTGACATCTCAAACCAAATTTTTGGACGGAAATTAGTTGGTATTCCATAGTTTCGAATAATTTCTTTGAGAGAAGAATTTTTTCTAATAACCTCATTTTTTCCTCCATTCTCTATAAAATATTGGTGCCATTTATTTCTGGATTCTTTTATTTTGGCGTGTCTTTGTTTTTCAAATTTTTTATACAACTTCAAGTGTAATTCATCTTGTGGTTCTTCAAAACCAAGTCTTTTTGAAGTTAGATATTTTAAGCTTGAATATTAAAAAAGTTTTTTTGAGTACTACAGAAATTGTTCATCTTCAACTTTGTCTTCCATTCACACAAGTTCTAATTATTCTAATTGGACAATTAAAAAAAAAAATTGTGTTCAAAAGAAATATTTATCTTGCACTTCTCATACAATCTTGATCTCTTTTACATCTTGCTCCAACTTGTGTACACCATCTTGAATCGCCCATTTCAACAACAGCTCTTTGATAGTCTTTTCTTTCCAAAGCTGCTTTTAAATTTCTGAATCCAGCTAATCTTGAGCAACCCATATTAAAAGCCATATCGATGATTGCTGACTTAGCAAGTCCGTGAAGAGATGACCAATTGGACAACCATCTTGATGCGCATTGAATACTTTCTGCGATGCTCACTTGATATAATTGCATTTTTTGATTTTCTGTGATACATCCATTGCTTGTACATTTTGATGTTGAGCATTTGTTTGCATCGTAACAACTTGAGCTCATAATTCTATCAACATTTGCTCCGACTCTTCTGAGACCTTTTTTTTCAGTTTTTTGTTAGGTTTTACCATCTTTTCCACCTGGTTTCTCAATATTCCAACCGATAGCAATTGTATTGAGACCAACTGAATCTTGGTAGCGACAATTGCAGTCACCTATCAACCAAATTATTATTTTTTTTTTTTACCTTCATTAAGTTTCATTCTTGAGAAATTGTGACAAGTATCTTGTGAAAACACAAGAGTGAAACACAAACAGACAAGAAAGAGTTTTAACATTCTAAAAGTTTGATTGGTCAGTAGTCGACAAATGAAATAAACGAAAAATCAATCTCACCCATTTTATAGAAAAAGATCCAAGACTCTCTTTTTTTTGATTTTATTTCTAAAGAGATTTTTCAACCAATGAGAAATAACTTAGCAAAAAAGTTTGTGTGAAGAACCAGAGAGAAAGTATGGTTTGGACACTTTAGTGTACGCATCAAAAAGCTCTCATATTTCTGTACTTAAAAAAACCTTACAATTCACAGAAGGTAAAAAACCATTTGATCAAGAGTTATTACTTTCGGCCATTCATTATGGATGTTACTCCATCACCTCAACAGTAGCAAAATTGTCTTCTTCGAGATTTAGATAAAGTAGATTTCCAAAATAAAAAAACAAGAAAACTTGCTGAAAGTTGCTTACAACACACATCAATCTCAACGATTTTCAAAAAATTCTCCAATGATTTTAATGCCCAAAAAATCTGATTATTTGTTATTTTGGGAAGAACCTATTCTGAAATATGTTTTGGAAAATGATGAAATCATTATGATATTTGATGAATTTCAGTTTTTTAAAAAAAGAATTAACATTGTTTTTTAGCTTTGTTTCTGAAGATTTTTTAATCAGATTTGCTGATCCCAATTATGTTCCTTCATATGAAGATATATGCTTTGTGAGTTTGAGTCAGACCAATCTGACTTTCAATTCACCAAAGAGAGAATTTATTTGGATTTACATTGTTGGTCATCAGGGACATCTGGTTCAAATCTATTCAAGTCCAGTATTATTTATTTTTAAAATTAATATCAATAGTTGTTGGAAAAATTGATTTTTGTACAGTGATTGTTGATTTATCAACTTTTGATGAATTTCTAAAGTTTACTTCAATGATACCAACAATTAAAAGAGGAACCAATTTAATGAAGTACTGGGAAGGTGCTTTTGAGGAATTAACCAATGAAGAAGATCTCATTGATATTCCATTATTAATAGTCTTTGACAATTTTGATCAATTAAAACAGAAAATCGAAAAGGAAAATTCATTGGTAAAATGTTATCCAGAACACAATGGAAATCAAAATGTGATAAAAGCAACAAAATTTATTGTTGATAAATTCAAATCAAAAGTGAAAAAATCCAGGTAGAGTTAATTGCGTAGTGACAAACTTGATTCAACATCCTGAGAATTTTTTACAAAAGAATTATTGGAAAGTCAATTATATTTTATTTCACCAATATCATCTGATGCCCTCAAAGAGAATTTCTTAATTCAATGGAGAATCAAAAGATATACAAACTTTGAACTTGAATTTTTAAATGACCAATTGAAAAGTAACAAATTGTTGGATTTAAAATTCCTTATAAATTCATGAATGATTTGAATTTCTATTTTTTTTGAAATTTTATTTTTTTCTCAAGAGTGGAGAATGCACTCTTTCTTCAAAGACTCAACTTTTCCATGAGATACATTTTTTTCAGTTCGAAAATCTCTAAATTTGTCTTCTTCCAATTCAGAATTTTGGAAGCACTTTCCAATAATTGTTGGTCCAATCAAATTTTCTACAACTCCGAAACAGAGAGGATTTTCAAACGCAGAAATGAAACAAGAAGTGAAATTCAACATTGCCATTGATTTACCAACCAAATACGGTGATTTTAAGATGCACCACTACAGCCACAAAGAAACTATTGATAGGTAATTCTTGTGCGAAAAATTAACATATTTATGATAGCATGACTTTCAATGAACATTTAGCGATGGTAAAAGGTGATATTTCTGGAAGTGAAGCAAACCCTGTTGTTTGTAGGATTCATGTAAAAAGCAAAATTCAAAATTTCTGACACATTTTTTTAGTCATCTTGTATTACAGGTGATATTTTTGGATCTTGTCGGTATGATGAAATAAATATTAAAAAAACTTTTTGCAGATGTGATTGTGGTGAACAACTTCAAAACGCCTTAAGAATAGTGAACAAATTGAACAGAGGTCTTGTTATATATTTGCATCAAGAAGGAAGAGGTATAGGTTTAGAAGCTAAACTGAAAGCATATAAACTTCAACAAGAAGGATTAGATACAGTAGAAGCTAATTTAAAATTAGGTTTTGCAGAAGACGAAAGACACTTTTTCGTTGCTTCAGAAATTTTGGTTTGAAATTTGTTAACAAAATAACTTTTTAAAGAAAAATTTGGGTGTGAAAAAGATTCAGCTGCTCACCAATAACCCATTGAAAAGCGAGGACATTGAAAAATTTGGTATTGAAGTCAGTAACACTATTCCAATTGAAATCGAGTCAAATGATCATAATCATGAATACTTGAAGACTAAAATGAACAAAATGCGTCATAAATTAACAAAATTATAGTTAAAAAATAAACAAAACTATTTTCTATCAACAAAAAGGAAGATAGATTTTTAACAAATCAAAAAGTTTATTATCCCTTTAATTCCCATTGGAAAATGCTTCCTTGCATCGCTTCTACAAAAGCAGGTCTTGAAGAAATTCTTTTATAATAATCAATAATTTTTTGATCTGCCTTCTTCATGAGTCCATTATGTTGAATGAAAGTTAATGTGTAGCCCATCATGAAATCAGTTGCAGTGAATTCATTTCCTTGAAGGTATTGATGATCACTTAAGTCTACAACAAGTCTCGGTTCAAGAATTTTTGACCACCAAGTTTGAACTCCACCTGTAAGATAATTTGTAATTTTTCCAATTCCCCACAATGAATAAACAAGTTTTGAATCCATTGTGGTGATACACCAAAATTCATAGAGATAATGTTTTTCCCAATTGGATTGATTCCATGATTTTGGAAACAGATTAACTTTGTGGCTGTATTTCTTTTCAAAAAAATTGATAATTGTTCCAGCTTCAAACATGTTGGCATTTCCATTTTCTAGAGTAATTGCAGGAATTAAACTGTTTGGATTAATCTTTTTGTACTCATCTGTTTGCATAAATTTCCAACCAACATCTTTGTCAGCCAAAGAAACGATTTTGAAGTCAACGTCTTTTTTCATCCCTAATTCATAGAATACCCATAAAACACGAGTGGATCTTGCTCCTGGATAATGATATAATGTTATTGGAGCTCCTTGTAAACTTTCTTTTTCTTTCTTTGCTTCTTTAAGTTGTTGTTGCAATTGCACAACTTCAGGTGATGGAATCGGTGAAAATGCTTTTGGAAGGGCTTCTCTTTTTGATAATCTACCAACATAAGTTAACAAACTTGGAAAATCATTAAGTAATTCTGATTTTGCTGCAACTGATAAAATATAACCAAGAGCAATGTCAACAGTTGAAAATTTGTTATCAACAAAGAAATCGTTCTTACCCAAAGATTCAGAAAGGAAATCAAATTTTGGTTTTAATTTTTCAATCTTTGGTTTTGTAACTTCTTCAGAGTCTTTTTTCAAATGGTGAAAATAAAGAGAAACTACCAAATCATCAACTGAAAAAAACAATTTTTAACAAATTTTTTTTACCTGATGAGCATGCAAAAGACATCCATTGATAATATTTTCCTTTGTTTTTTGGAACAAGGTCAATAATATTTTGGTATTGACTTGATAATTGCATCAAAATTGAGCAGCCTTCATAAAAAGTTCCTTTTTCGTTTATAAAAGTAGGAATTGTTCCAAATTGATTCAATTTTAAATACTCCTCTGTTTTATGTTCTCCTTTTGTCAAATCAACATAATTAATTTTAACAATGTCATCCAAGTTTAAACCTGTGGCTTCAAGTTCATAAAAGAACCAAGCAACTCTTGACAAGTGAAACTGTTAAAAGAGTGTGATGTTACCTTGAAGATCTTGAGCCAGGGTAGTGATATAAAGTTGAGCTCATTATTAAAAACTGTTTGATTGGATGGAATTGAGATTCGAAACATTTAATCCCTCTCATTGGAGCATTCATTTCCAATTTGTCCGAATGTCCAAAACACTTTATCACTACCCACAAGCAAGATCAACAAGAGCAGCATGGCTTTTATTTGAATTTGATGAAGCAACCACAGATTTCCTTGACAAAGAAGTTCAAATCAAATACCTTGATTTCACAAAAGGAGAACACAAATCACCAGAGGTAAAAAAAAAAACATTTATTTTTTCTCCAGTATTTGAAAACAAATCCTTTTGGAACTGTTCCAACTTGGGTTGATGGTGATGAAACTGTGATGGAAAGTGCTGCGATTGTCATGCTTTTAGCAGAACAATACCAACATATTATTGATTTAGTACCGAAAAATGAAGCTAAATACTATGAATATATCATGTTTGCTTGTTCAACTCGTAAAAAAAAAAAAAAAAAATTTAAAATTTTAGTTGATGATTTAGTTGTTCCTTTAGCTGTATATTTGATTTATACACCTGAAGAAAAACAAGATAAAGCATATATTCAAGAACAAATTGGAAAAATTATGCCAAAGCTTCAATACTTGTCAGATGAATTAGGAAACCATGATTTCTTTGTTGAAAATTCTTACAGTTGTGTAGATATCATGTTAGGTTATACTCTTGCTTCATGTCAAAAATTGAAATTACTTGAAAAATTTCCAACTCTTCAAAAATTTGTTGGTTCAATGTCCGCAAGAAAAGCTTTTCAAAGAGCTTTTGCACCTGAAGAATCAACAGAAGTAAAATCACTCCAAAAGGAATTATCACAAATGAAACTCGAAAATTCAACTCTCAAAGGTGAAAAAAGAGAAAAAACTGCTCCTGTTTTGTATCATTTACGTGGATCAAGATCAACAAGAATTGCATGGTTATTGAATGAACTTGGAATCAAATGGGTTGATAAAATTGCTGAATTGGGGAAGGGGTTTTCTTATATCAAATCAGATGAGTATTTAGCCATCAATCCACATGCCACAGTTCCGACTTATATTGATGAAGATGGAAAAGTGTTATTTGAAGCTGGTGCAATAATGCAATCGATCCTCAAAAGACACTCTGATCTTGCAGAACAGAAAGGATTGATCCCTTCTGATTGGACAGATAAAAATCATCAAATTCAAAACAAGTATCTTTTTTGGTGCATTGCCACAGCAGATGGCAGGGTTTTAAAACCGATTCAATTAATCAAAACATTTGTTGGTTCAAGTGTCAGTTCGTTTTTAAATTCTAAAGCAAGTATCAAATGGTGGGAACAATTTTGTGAATATGTTGAAGCTGATTTAGGTGATAATGATTATATCAATGGAAAACACTTTACTATCACAGATATTCTTGTAGGATTCGATTTAGGACATGCTTATCAAGCAGGTTTAATGCCAAAAGCACCAAAGAAAATTCAAGAATATCATCAAAGAATTCTCAATAGAGAAACATTTCTTTCAACTTGTGCTGGAGGAACTTTCAAGTTAATTTAATAAAAACTTCAAATCGAAAAAATATTTTAAATCTTTGGGGAGAATCGAACTCCATACCTAAGATTTCAAGTTGACAGCTTAGTAAAATTTCATTAGTCAGAAAAATCATCTTTATTTTAAATTTTTCGAAATGAAAGACTTTGAATTTGTTTTTCTGAACAAAAGATACCATATTCAATTTCAAAATCTTCTCCAAAATATTTTTTACATTCTTGAGTCCAAAATAATTCATTTTCATCAGTATCATAATACAAACATGAAAATAAATTGATCTTTGCTTCTTCTATCTTCACCTTCTTCAATAAATAACATTTTGCTTCCAAATATAAAAACAAAACATTCTTTCTTTCAATTTGCAAACCCTAATAAAGTTAAATATAAAAAAAAACCTTTTGGCAAATTTCCAGGCATTGATCAATTTTATTGATCTTCCAATAGATTTTTGCAAGAGTCATTTTTGTTTCCTTTGAATCACGATCCCCAGTTTTCAATAATTTTTCTTCCAAATCAGTGAGTTCTTGTGTTGATTTTGCATTTGAAATGTCCAATATATGGAAGTCTTCAAGTGACTCTGATTTTGATTTTCTGATTTCCATTATATGATCATCAACACTGAAGGTTTTTTTGTTTGAATCGACTTTCAAAGAATTCTTCATTTCAATCATTTCAATCACTAAAAGACTCATCTTCAAATAAAAATCTGATTGATACATTGGATTGAATTCAATCACATGATAAATCAAATCTTTTGAATCTTCTGACTTGGTAGTATCATCTTTCATTGTTAAATTTAATATTTTCAATCCTTTTGAAACGATTGGATTCTTAAAAGTTAATATATTTTTCTGTTACTGGATGAAGAGGATTTTTCAAATGAACTAAAGAATTAGATTTCAATCAATGATTACGTTTTTCTCCTGGTTTCAAATTTGGAACTTTTTTTCCAATTTCAATGAGGATTTCATTCAGTACACTAAATTCAACAAAGTATTTCTTAGACAAACAGTCATTTTAATGTAAACCCTTACTCTATTTAATCTCAAAAATTCTTGAAATTTCTTAACATAATTTGCTGTGTTGTCAAATTCATTATCTTTATTTTTTACAAAAAAATTCATTTCTTTGATGACACCCATTGCAATTTCAAACTGGATTAATTGAAAAAAATTTGAAGACTTGAAAAATGAGTGAAAGGAAGAATTTACATCTTGTGTGAAATCAAAAAGTAATTTGAATTCACTATACAAGTAAGGAATTTCAGCTTTGATCAAACAATAAGCGAAACAAGGTAATGAAAGATCTGCGCCTCCATCAACATTAATACTCAATATTTCTTGATATCCATCTCGAATATGTTGCTGTTTTGTTAGAATACTCTTTTCTTTTGGAATTTTAGAGAAGCAATCCACAATTTTATCAAATTTTGACAATTTTTTCATTTTCTTGTCAAATGATTCCTTTTCAGCATCTAAAAAAAGTAACAATCTTTGAGTCATCAAAACATCTTCATTGCGATACTTTTTTAGGTTTAAAATGAATGAAACAGGTGTTACTTCTTGTTTATAGAGGGAAAAGAGTTGATCATAAAATTGACTCAACACAACTGAACTAATGGTACTTTTTACCAAACTTTCTATTTTATGTCCTTTCAAAATTACTTTTTCTTTATTAACTAATGAACAAAAATATCCATAACAAAAATCTTGAAAAAATGAATTAACGTTTAAAATTACCACAAAAAGAATGAATATCCTTTAATAGATTCATGTGAAATAATTCAATTCTCCTGTTAAATGATTTAGTTGTTGAATGACATACTCAATTTTTTGGTATTTTTCATCCATCCATTTGAGATATTTTCTGAATTGGAACACTGAGTCATTTTTTTCAGATGAAAAAAATATGGAGATGAAATCGAAAATAAATTTCTTGTCTTCTTGCTTACTTTCCAAAATTTTTTGAACTTTTGATAAATCATTGAAGTTGAAATCAATTTGATTGTTTTGAAAAATTTCATTAAAAGGTAACCTGTCAATTTTAAATTTCCCATTTTTCATTGAAATTTCTAAAAGAGTGTGAATTCATGAAGTAACTTACTATCTGGTTTATCAGATTTCCATAGTCCTTGAATGATAACATTATTAACATTCAATGCACCTTCTCCTTCTTTTTTATCATTTCGAAAATTCCCATAAAACACTGAATCTTTCTCAATTAATAAACCTTTTCCATTTTTGTTTCCATATTTCAGTCCTCCAAAATATTGAAAATCTGATGAAATTTGAACTCCAAAAGTTTTTTCTTTGTTAAAATAAAAATTGTTATCATTAATTTGAAACATTGAATTTAGATTTATACAATTGATAATATTGAATTCTGGATAAATGTATTTGACTTTTGGGTTTCTAAATGGATAACCTAATTCTCTTGTTAGGTATTTTATAACAGCAAAATTCAAAGATGATTTCTCTTCCATTTCAAAACGTCCACCAAATTTTGAAAATAAAAATGGAATTTCAATTTCATCAGTGGTGATTTTAACATTATCTTCCAAATATTTTTCAGCTTGCAAATTTACTTGGGAGATATTTTTGTATAATTGAAGTTTTGGTGAACTCAAAGTACAATCACACAATGAAAATAATCCTTTGGTTGGAATATTTTTTAAAATGGATTTTAAATTGAATTTATTTTGATCCACAATATAAAACATATTCAAAGGATACTTATCATTATTTCTGATGTTGTATTCACTAATACTATTGGTTGTGATGAATATATCAAAATATAACAAATTATATAAATTGATGAAAAAAGGAACTTTCTCTTCTTTTGACAATAAGTTTAAGTTTAAATTCATCAATTCAGTAGTTTTATCTTTGAATATTGACCACTCTTTTTTAGTTGAAAAATCTGTGATTAATATATAATTGGCTTTTGAAAGTTAATTTTTGTTGAAATTTACTTTGGGTTTCTTCTGTGGATGAATCACTAAATTGAGGAATCCAAAATTCCTTTTCTTCTAAAATGCACTTTAATTCATCAATTAACTCTGAAACAACTGTCATTGGTGTTCTTGAAAATAAAACAAAAACTAAAAAAATTAAACATAATCTGGTTTACAGTTGTTTTCTGTTGGATTCAATGGCATTTCTTCATTTTCTGAGTTATACTCTACTATATCAAATCCATACCACCAAAATAAAAAGCTCTGCATGAGACCCTTTCCTTCTTTCGTTTGAAGTTTTTTTTCATAAATTTCTTCTAAACGTGATTGTAATTCTTCAAGTGAATCAAGCAATTTCTGTGGTTTATCAAACTTCAAATCTTTAAAAAATAAATAAAAATGAATTTTCATTTTCTTACTTTTGTCATTCATTTGTTGACGAAATTGTTTTAATTCAATCGAAAATTTGTCACCTCCTTCTTTGATATCAAGGTATAATTGTAATTGTTTATATTTTTTCATCGTTTCTGAGTCAACTTGATACAAAATTCCTTGTCCTTTTGGCGTCGCAAAAAAATCTTCAAAAGAAATTTTTTTCGCCCAAAACGTTGGTTTTTGAATAATTTCAGTTCTACTGTTTGGTATTAGAGTCGGTGTAGTTGGTCTTAAAGAAGTTGAATTTATTCCTACAAAACGTGACATCAATAAACCACAAAAAAATGATGAATTTAACCAATCATTTTCTTTTTTGTTTTAACTTGCAAAACTGAAATTTGAAGTATGAAAGATAAAGTTCTCTATTGTTTGATATTGCGAGATGATAAATTTATTGCTGATTATCCAAAAAAAGAGAATTTTAAACTCACCATTTTGGAAGAAATAGTAACAACACTTCAAAAAAATCAAAAACTAATTATGACAACAAACAAAGGAAATATTTTTTATCATGATGAAAAAGGTACTTCTGTATTTTGTATAGTAACACCTGAATCAAATAAATCCGAAGTTTGGGTTTTTATCAAGCAAATAGAAGGTTAGAAAATAAAGTTAAATTTTCAAAAGAGTTTTTGAGATATGAAAAAGATGAAAAAAAGATTCAATGGTACCTCCAAGATTTGTACAATAAAACAAAAGATGATATTTCAAATATTGAACAAGTCAAAAAACTCCAAGAAAAAGTAAATGAAACAAAGGTATGAAGAGATGAAAAAAAATTGAAGTTTTTTTTTTAGGATAAAATGCTTCAAAATCAAATTCATTTGATTGAGAATATGGAAAAAGCAAAAGAAATTGAAGAAGAATCTGACCAACTATTTCAAAATGCTCAAGCATTTTCAGAAAAAGCAAAAAAATTAAAAAAGAAGAATTTCTTTGGTATGGTAAGTGACTGGATATCACATTTTTCAGAATAAAATCAAAAGTTTTCCTTCGGAATTTTGATTTTTGATAATCTAAAACTAGAGAATTCAATCAAATCATTCAATCAAAATATTTCTTAAATTAAACAAAATTTAAATGATAAAAAACTCCTTGGAATCGCTTCCAATAGTTGTATTTAAAAAAGGAAAGTTTTTGGTTTGAATATGTTTCAATCCAATTTTGGATTTTCGTTTTTCCTTTTCAAAGGTCTTTTTCGGAATTATTTAATTCAAAACGGAATAATTGACATCCAATTGCACTTGAGAAAAACCAACAAACACCAACGTCATATGAACAACTTTAAAACTTTAGTTAAAAACCAACAAATAAGAAGATATCTTCAAGAGCTCTGTATCAAAACAAGGTAAATAAAATTGAAAGAAATCTGAAAATCATTTCAATAGAACAGTAGAGCTTCTATTTTTCCTACTTAGAGCGTACAGATTCGAAGAATTCAAATTCCAGACACATCACCAGCTTGTTTGTGAAGCAATGGACATCTATCAGAGTTTTCTTGGTGAATATTCATTGTTCGAGGTGAATGTATCAAATGAGCACAAAAAAGAGCTGAAAAAGATAATTTGTTCTCGTGAACTGGTTTCGAACACAATTTTTCAATTGGCTGCTATCGAAGTGGAGAAACAACTTAAACACACCATCGGAGAATTTAAAATAAGTTCGGAGAATTCAAATGAAGAATTTGACCATTTGGATATGATAAAGTCATATTTATAACTAAATTTCCTATTTCCTTATTTTTATTTAACAGAGTTCCCAAATTTTTCTGCTGATTGCCAATAGGCTTAGTATTGTTCTTGAAAATCATGTTGACCTAAGAAACCCAAGTGCTTTGATAACAAAAATAAAAGAAAAGATATTGGCTGTTTCTCATTCATATCAGCTTGGTATAGTTCAATATTTCTTTGCACAAATCAAGGAATTTTGTGAATTGAACAAAAATGAACATTTTTTGGATGGCCGAAAATGGATTTTTTTTTCCCATTCAAATGACCAAATCCGTCGAAAATTCCTATTTATGGATAAAATAAAGTGATTGGTCATCAAATATTTGTTTTGCTCTGACAGTAGTGATGAAAGAATCAATCTCTCACTCCGAATTGAATCTAGTTGAAATCATGGAGAACGAAATATTGTTGAATCAATTTCAACAATTCTGTTGTGAAGAATTGTAAGAAAAAACAAACAAAAACTCATTCCAGATGCTCTGAAAGTCTTTTTTACATGAAACAAGTGAAAAATTATCAAAATATAACAGATAAAGAAAAATTGCTTGAAGAAGCAAAATCAATATACAAAACTTTCCTCTAAAAGGATTCTACATACGAAATTAATATTACACAAACACTATTGCGACCCATTACTCACGTTCTTTTAAAAGAGCCGGAAAAAATATCACAAGAGCTTTTCCATAAAATAAATCACTCAGTTGAATGGATGCTAAGTGATCATGTGAATAGATTCAATAAAAAATTGGAACAAGAAAAAGCACAAATGATATCCTCAAGAAAATTCTCTTTCATGCAATTGTTTAAAGAAGATGGTTTTTGGAGGAAAAAAGGAAAGGATAGCTCAACTAACTCTTCAAATGGAAGTACTTCACCACAAAATTCTCCACTTCCAAGATCAAACTCATACAGGAGAAACTCTTTTGTGAATATTTTTCAGAAAAAATACTCAAGTGCTCATTTTAAAGATGAACTGTAGGATGTTTCATCAAAAAGTAAAGTCTTTTTGTACTTAAATTTGGAAAATCCAATTGTCATTATTTGATTTGTCCACTTTTCCGATTCCAAAAAAGATGGATTTTCTATCTCCAATTTTGGAAAGTGTTTTAAAAAAGAATCCTGATGTAGAAATGGAAGTTTGAATCTCCCAATTGGTCTTTCATGAAGAACAAAAGGCGAATTGCTAAATTTGTTTACCAACTGAATAACTTATTGACAATGCTCTCACACTTAATGCAAGATACAGCTTTGCTTGAAGAACTGAAGCTCCATTGTACTTCTGAACTGTAAGAAACTCCCAGTTTATCTAAAACTCTTGACAGTTGTTCAGAAAATTTGTTTTTCTTAATTCATGTGAAACAATTTGAAAAAATCAGAGATCAAAAAGATCTTCAAGAAACAGCTACTATTATTTATAACGATTTCATCAAAGACAACTCAGAATTTGAAATAAATTTATCTGTGAAACACAAGAAAGAAATTCAGAGTATAATTGAAGGGCAAGAGAGTATCAACGCCTCCATGTTTAATGGCATTGTTTTTCATATTGAGTGTCTTCTTAGTGACAGTTTGGCTAGGTTTGATGCTAAAATTCAAGAAAAAAAAAAACAGAATAGGTCAAGAAGATTTTCCAATTTCTCTAAGAGTATAAAACGAATTCAAATGAAACTGGCTGAAAAATATTCAGAGAAGAAAGTCACCTCAATTTCTTCTCCATCAACATCACCTCCTAGAAGTCCATCGCACCAAGCACCTAAATATATCCAAGAAGTAAAACCCTTCAGCAATAAGTTCTTTTTTGACGAAGATGATGATGAATTGATTTCAGTTGCGGATTGGCTGAACACTAAAAAGGAATTCAATGGATCTTTTCAACTTTCAAAAAAAACAACAATTGTAAATTTTAACAAATCTAATAATTATAATCAAACACAATAAATTAACTTTGTAACTTTAAAACGTTCAAAAATTATTTTCCTGATTTGATGAAAAACAAACAATCACTGAAAACTTCCATTTCTCTATTTACATATCTTAATTTATGATACATTCCCTCATAAATCAGAATCAAATCCATCTCTTTTTGAAATTCACTTGAGAGCGCGTTAAAAATATATTTATCAATTTTCATTGCTTTCAAGATGAATTCTTTGTCATTTTTCAATTCCTTCGAAGCATATCTAAAAGATCTTCCATTTTTCTTCACTGCTCGCAAAATTATTTCTTTATTGTTTTTTAATCTTCCAGAGACATAACAAACAATATTTCCGTTCAATTCTAAAGCTGTTGTAACGACATCCAAATCATCTGACATCTCAGGAGCTACATAACAGATAGAAAATGGACTATTATTGATAGCTTTTAGCACTATTTCTTTGTTTTTTTTTATTTCATCTGATCCATAACGCAAACATATTCCAGATATTTCAACAACTTTTGTCATAATTTCTACATCATTTTTCAAGATTTCAGAAGCATAATCTATCAATTTTGGATCAATTTTAATGGCTTCTTGAATCAGTTTTTTATTATTTTTTAAATTGTCAGAAG
The DNA here is from genome assembly GCA_016618085.1 of Neovahlkampfia damariscottae. Lineage (NCBI taxonomy): Eukaryota > Heterolobosea > Selenaionea > Neovahlkampfiida > Neovahlkampfiidae > Neovahlkampfia > Neovahlkampfia damariscottae. Next base: position 29,769 of record JABLTG010000110.1, on the reverse strand, counting down.
CCAATTCCAATAAATTTCGGTTTTTTTTAATTGCTGACAAAACTACTTCAAAATCATCTCTTAAAAGCATCGGAATGTCATAAATGAAGTTTTTTTCTTGTAAAAATTGTCGTTTTAATTCACTAATTTCAATGTTCATCAGTTGAATATAGAAAAGAAAATATGTGATTGGCTGAAAATGATTCAACAAAATTGCTTGATGATGATTGATGAAGCGGTGAAAAAAAGTTTTTTTTTAACAAAATAATTTGAACTAGTCCACAGAATCCGGTATAAGAGAAAGTATTTTATCTGAACACTTCATTTTGTTCTCCAAAACTTTAAAAATGAAATTTGCTATGAACTTTAAACTCTTTGTTTTTGTTGTAAAAACTTGATTTTGATCAATATTTCATGGTCATAAAGATTTGGTTTCATTAAACTGTTGTGAAAATCAAGACCAAAAATCAACCTTAGAAACAACTTGTTATGAAAGAATTTATAAAATGGAAAACTTGAAAAAGTTCATTCACAGTATCTTGAATTATGTTATATCTTTCTTTGTGAATAAAATATACGACTCCTCAGTTGTGAAAATGGAAAAAATTATCAAGATTTGTTCAACAAAAATAAGCACTTTTTTAGGAAATTGTCAAAATTGGATATATTTTATTGATTGGCGGAACCACTGACCATTTCAGGATTTTACTCGTTGGAAATCATAAATTAAACCAATCAATCGAAGAGAATCCAATTTGGAAATTTAATGAGTTTGGAACAAATACTCAACAACAGTGAAACAAGAGCACTTTTTCAGCTCCATTGCATCGAAGAACTGTTAGAAAGAACATCATCTAACTCTTAAGTTGCTCTGAAAATTTGTTTTTTATGATTCAATGGAAGGAATTTAAAAAAATCCATGACAGAAACGAACTAAAAAAAGCAGCTTCAGAAATTTTTGAATCTTTTATAATGGATGATTCAGAATTCGAATTGAATCTTTCAGTCAAATTCAAGAAAGAAATGTATACTATCTTTAACAACAAAGAGATAAAAGTAGACACTGATATATTCAATGGTGTCGCTTTTGACGTTGAATGGATGCTCAGTGATTGTCTGGAGAGATTCCAACAGAAAATTAACGAAAAGGAAGAAGTTACTTCAAAACAGTTCTTTGGAAGACTCTCAACTATGTCCAGAAAAATCAGGAGGATAAAAGGACTGGTAAACGAAGGAATTCAAGCTTTTGATCGAGAAAGAAGAAGAAGTTCGAGCAACTCAAATTCACTTTATATTTCTAATAATACCATTGATATCATCAAGAATCAATCGAAATTACAACATAATTCATTTTTTGAAAATGATGACGACGATAAAGAAGAGTTCTTCATTCGGAATTTTCTCAACACAAAAGAAGAATATAAAGGTTCTTTCCAATTGTCAAAGAAAACAACAATTGTTGATTTTCAAATGAATCCAAAGAGCGACTGGTGTTGAATAAAATTAATAATTTATTTTGTTTAATTTTTGTCATTCTATTTCAAGTGACCCACAAGAAAAACTCCAAAATATATAAAGTGTTTTCAGATTTTTCTCACTTTCTTCTCCTGATAATGTTCTATTTCCATCATCAACTGTTATTCCAACTGGGAAAAATGGAGCTCCTGTTCTACACCACCGAAAACTTCTTCACTGGCATTGACCAAAAAAATTGGCAAAATTTGGGCAACAAAATGAGATTTTTGATGCACTTTCTGGGATGGTGGATTTAAAAAGGTGAAAATTAGGTGATTGGACCATTTTTCATACCATTTTTGGAAATTACCAAGTCATAAATCTGTTTTAACCCAATTAATAGTTAAACCGGAGAAAAACCATGAGTTTGAACAAAATACTAGAAGACAGCATCATGACTGAAGCTTTTAAACTTCATTGTGTTGAAGAATTGTAAGAAACAAACGATACAACATCTAACTGTTCAGATGCTCAGAGAACTTATTTTTCATGTTGCAATTAAAAGAATTCAAACAACTACAAAACAAAAAAGATATGGTTGAAAAAGCTGACTCGATGTTTCATTCCTTCGTTGAGGATGATTCTGAATTCGAACTTAATCTTTCGATAAAATTAAAGAAAGAAATGTACAATATATTCCAAAACCAAAAAAGCAAAATATATACCAACATTTTCAATGGAATCGCGTTTGAAGTTGAATGGATGTTAAATGACTGTTTGGAGAGGTTTCAAAGAAAAATCGATCAAAAAGAAGAAGTTACCTCAAAACAATTCTCCAACAGAATATCAACAGTGTCTAGAAAGATAAGGAGGATAAAAGGAATGGTATCTGAAGGATTCCATACATTAGAAAAGGAAAGAAGGCGAATTTCAGCTTCCAGTGCTGGATCAATCTCACCAGCTTCAAGTCCAGCTTCAAATTCTATATTAAAAAATGCACGAAATTCAATCAGTAAAACACAAAAATCTCTTCACCATCAATCATTTTTTGAAGATGATGACGAAGATGAAGATTTATTTATTCGTGATTTTTTCAACACAAAAGAAGAATACAATGGTTCTTTTCAACTTTCAAAGAAAACTACAATTGTGAATTTCCAAACCAATTCAAACAAATACTGGTGTTGAATAAATAGTTCAATTTCAAAAAAAAATTATTTTTGTCAATCCCAATTGCTATATTCGTTATTCTTTCGGTTGGTCATCGTTGATTGTCCAAAATAAGGGATTTTGTAAATTTGGAAAGAAAATGAGATACTTTTAGTCCCATTTTGGACAGTAGATCCAAATTGTTATTTCATTGGATAAATTCAACTCCTCGAATTGGTGAATTTCAACCGAAACAACTGACGAAATAAAAATGATTCTAGAAGAAATAATTGAAGATAGTAAATTGCTGGATCTATTCAGAGTTCATTGCTTCGAGGAATTGTAAGAACTGACAAAAACAATCTAACAACCTCAGGTGCTCAGAAAATTTGTTTTTCATGCTGCAATTCAAACAATACAAAAAATTAAAAAATCAAAAAGAGTTGGCGTACTCTATTTATCACTCATTTATCAAAGAAAACTCTGAATTCGAATTGAATCTTTCAGTCAACAGAAAGAAAGATATGTACAACATCTTCAACCATCAACAGGAAAAAATAGACGCAAATATATTCAACCAAATAGCCTTTGATGTGGAATGGAATCTAAGTGATTCTTTGCATAGATTTCAACAAAAAATCCAAAAAAAAAAAACAGAACCAAAACAGCTGATCACAAGTTTTTCAAACATGTCCAAAAAGTTACAGATGATAAAAAGATTATTCTCTGAGCGTTTACAAGGGTTTGAAAGAGAAAGAAGAAACAGTTCTTCTTCTTCTAGTGATGTTTCAAATTCACCAGTTTCAACTCCAAAATCAAAATATACTTTGAATTCTATCAGCCAAACCCAAAATAAATTATGCCACAAATGTTTCTTTGATGATGATGACACTTTTATTGAAGATTTTGATAAGAAAGAGTTTACAGGATCATGTTCATTGAAAAAGAACAAGACTTTTTTTGAATTTGAAAAGAGTTCAAAAAGTGACTGGTGCTGAATAAAAGTTAATTTATCAACAAAACTATTCAATCAGACCGAACTCTTTGTTTGATTTGAACTCATGATCAAGAGTTTGTGAATAGTTGATTTTGGAACAATCCTCCACTTGAATACCTATAAGTTTTCCAAGGATTAGGTGCAATTTTGTTGTAAAATAATAATAAAAAAAAACTATTCATTTTGGTGAATATGGTTATTGAATTTTCTCTATTTTTGTTTTCAAATGCAAGAATTACAAGAAGTTGTTCATTATACCCACGTAGTTCACAAATATATTTTTCTCTTGCTTTCTAATTCAATTTTTCTTTATTTAACTACTTGTAATTTTTCCTGTTTTTCTTTTTCGGAATTTCAATTGGTTGAAGAATCGGTTTTACTTCTTGGGATGTCTTCAATGTTATTTTCCATCTTATATGATCCATATTTTTATTTTCAAATAATTTAGTTGAAAATAAAATGTATTATTCATTTATTTCATTAGTAAGATCATTTTTTGCCACAAATAATGAAAACAATTTTTCATTGTCATCACGTTTCTTTTGTGTGTGACAATGTTTCAATTAGATGGAGTTATTAAATTTCTCATGGAAGAGAAACCGTCAGGTTTTGAATTTTCCCGTTTTTGTAAATATATTTATTCACAACTTCCCTCCACACCCTAGCCAACATAATTCTTGATTTCAGTTGAAAATTAAAATTTATTTCAACTGTTCTTTCAAAGAATTCTTTTCATTTTCACCAACAGAGAGATCACAATCATCTGATTTTTCCTCAACATCTTCATTTGAGAATTCTTTTGAATCAACTTTGTCTTCCTTTGATTCTTTCGAGTCATCTGGCTTCTCAGGTTCCAAATTCTCATTCAATTCCTTTGAATAATCTTCTGGATTTTCAGATTTAACAGTTTCTTCAATTCCAACTCTTTTTTGTGCCAATTCTACTTCTTTTTCCCAATTGATAAAAAAGATAATATAAGCACCAAAAAAACCAGCAACAGACATCAATCCAACAGTCAATCCACTCCACAAACCAACAACATTCCATTTCAAAACAAATGCGAAAAATATTGCTACTGGAATTCCAAGAACATAAAATGACACAAACATGAACAAAGCACCAATGGTTTGCTTTCCTAAACCTCTTAAAACACCACTACAAACACCCTGAAATCCATCAAATAATTGAAATCCAACAACTACAAAAAAGGCATCTGCAGTAATTTTGATTACATCTTCATCAGATGTGAAAATTCGTGGAATCAAATTTCTAAAAACTAAAATAATCAAAGCATTAAAAGCCATGAAAACTATCATCATTAATTTAACAAAATCTTACAAACACCAAGACTAATACAAATGAATGCTGATATTTTAGCAACTCTAATATTTCCTTCTCCGATACTATTTCCAACTCTAACACTTGCTGCAACACTTAATCCAAGAGGAATCATAAAACTAAATCCACTTATTGTAAAAATTAAAGAATGTCCATCTAAATAAGTTTCACCTAAAAACATTGCAGGAATGGTCATTAGATTAAAACCCCATAGTTCAAGACAAACTTGAACCATCCCAGGAACTGCTATTTTCAAAAATTTCCACATTTCTTTTGGTGAAATAGCTTCTTTAAATTGAATTCCAAACCATGTTTGTTTCTGTAATCCAAATAATAAAATAATTGATAAAAATGTTAAGAAACCAAATAATTTCCCAAGAGAAGTAGCAATAGGAGCACCAATATATCCTAATCCATCCCATCCAGGTATAAGAGTACCATAGATTAAAATAGTATTTGCGACTAAATTGAAAACATTGGATAATAGAAGAGCGATCATATTTGGAAGCATAATATTTTGTGAATTCAAAAATTCCTCCAAAACATGATGATAAATGTAAAATAAATTTCCTGGAATCAAAATTCTGATGTAAATTCCGACTAAGTAGACGAACTTTTCGTTATGATTGATAAGACTCAATACATTTGGAACGAAAAATAATAAAATAGCAATAGGAATGTAAAATATAGTCATTGATACAAATCCTCTTTGAACTAATGCTCCCAAAAATTTGTAGTTTTCTTTAAATGTTTAGATGAATTTTTTTTTACTGTTTCCAAAAGCTTGACTTCCCATGGTATCTAAACCACTTGCTAATCCGATAACTACATAACTCAGACACATGTTAATTGCATTGGCAAAAGCAGATGCAGCCAATTCAGTTGATCCTAAATGACCCAAAAATATTTGATCAACTATTCCCATGGACATTGAAGCAAGATATGAAATAATTACAGGAACTGCTAAAAATATAATTGTCTTTAAATTTTCAAAATAAAGTCGAATATTGTTTTTAAAAAAATTGAAAATTTTTGTGTGAAATTTTATAGATGTTTCTTGTTCGTTTTCTTCTTCATCAAACGTCTCTACTGGTATTTTATCTTCCAATTCATTATTAACAAGTTCTGTATTTGGTTCTATTTGGACAGTCGTCGTCAAATCTTCTTCCATTCAATTTTTTTTTGCAACGTTCAAAAATCTCGATGATTGGTGGAATTATTCTTAGAAGTGCAAAATTGATATTGAACGAAATGTATCATAACATTTTTCTTTGCAGAAAAGGATAACAAAAAATGAAGTATGTTATTTGACCAAGAATCATTGTGTTCACTCTTGATAGATTACATGACATGTTTGTGAAGGTGAAATTTTTTGTTGCACAAATTTATCAATAATTTTCTTTTTGTTCAACTTTTTGTATCTTGCATAGTTTTCTAGTTGAATTTCTTTACCATATCAACCCCAGAAATGGGAACTAATTGAATTTATTGTTTTTACAATAAAGGCTTCCTTGTTCATCTTTTGCTCATTGAAAGTTTTGATGAAGATTAAGTATTTCCAAAGATGTGGTGAACTCTCTTCCAAAAAGTAATTACGTCTTTAATTCCTTTGCTCTAAATATTGATTTCAATTGATGAAACTCCAAGTGTGTTAATAATATTTGGATTAAATTGATACTTGTAAATTCTCGTCAAAATGATAGTGACAATTTTTGCCATCAATCAAATTGTCTCAAAACGGTTGATTGGACAGAATTATCATTTGAGCGATTTTGAAAATGAACCTGAAAAAAAGAAAAATGAAAAGAAAACCAACAAATTTGGGAATTTCTCCTCAACAGTTAAGGTTGTTTCTTTTTTCTTGAATAATTTGATTTAAATGAAAGGAACAGCAACTCTTTATCTCTCAAAGGAGAAAAATTAATTTTTCTGTGCAAATTTTGATTTTTTCGGTTATTGCTGGGTGAATGACCAATGGGATTGGTTTTTGAGTATTAGGAGATAATCGATTTCTCAGTGAATTCTTCCTCCAAGAATTAATTCTTCAATTCCATTGCAGATACTATACGTATTTCAACTGCAAAAAAAATTCCTAAAATGAGATTCGAGAAATACTCCAAATGAAGTAGTTTTATTTTCCAAATACGGGTTTTCGAATGCCTTAATTTGGTGTTTAAGAATTGACGAATAAAAACACACCATCAATCATAAAAACAAAAAACAATGACCAAACTACAAACACACAACCATACCATATCGGACTTACTTCAGAATAAAACCCTGCTAAAGAAGTTCAGACAACAATGCATACATGAACTGTAAGTTAAAAAATAGAAAAAAATTAACAAAACAAAAAAGATGTTTAGAAAACTTGTATTTTTTAGAAAAAGAAGCAACTTTCAAAACAATAACAGATAAAAAGAAATTGATACAAGAATCCAAAATACTTTACAACACCTATTTCACAGACAATGCTGAATATGAAATTAATGTTTCCGTTACAAATTTAAAACCTGTTAGAGATGTAATTTTCAATCATCCAGAGAAAATAACAAACAAATTATTTCATAAAATAGCTTTTGAAGTTGAATGGATGCTAAGTGATAACTTGGAAAGATTCAATAGAAATTTAAATTCAAATAACCACATTCTATCACCAACGGAAAAATTTTTGAGTTCACATAAATTTTCGCTGAGCAATTTTATACATAATCATGAACCAAGTTTTATGCATCACCAACATAGTCATCATGATTTGACAAGATCAAAATCAACAATGGATGATGATTTTGAATTTGATGAAGAAGAATTTTCAAAGTCATTGGATGTATATAAACTCAAAATTGATTCAGAAACTGAAGATTTTTGGAAAGAGTACGAAACTCAATTCTCAGCTAGAAGTAGTGAACATCATTTGGATTGAAAGATTCATTGACAAGCAAAATAAAAGACTTATTTATTATTGAAGGAAATAATGAAAAAATAACTCCGTTTTTGGGTACCATCAGAGAATTTCTGTTTTCTGCGTTTTCAGCTTTAACATTTCCAAATTTGGTGAAATTTTTTTAATTTAGATTTTTTGTTTATTAATTGCTCAAATTGGAGAATTGGCAGCTGATTTTAGTTCATTTTTTCCGTTCAAACACAAAGATGAAGCTACAAAGAGTCAACAACTCCGTGGAAGACTTAAAAAAGCATAAGAAACTGTTTTTAAAATTCAAACAACAATGCACAGAAGAAATGTAAACTAAAACTAAAAGAAAACTAAAGTTTAAATAGGTGTGTAGAGAATTTATATTTTTTAGAAAAAGAAACCCATTTTAGATCAAAAAAGAATAACCAAAAACATCTTCAGGAAGAGGCTATCGAGATATTCTCTGCATTCTTGGAAGAAGACGCTCCTTATGAAATAAATGTCTCAAGTTTGAAGTTAAAACCTGTTAAAAATATAATACTTAATGAACCACAAGAAATATCAGCTGAGTTATTTCATGACATAGCTTTCGAAGTTGAATGGATGTTAAGCGATAATTTGCAGAGGTTTCACAATAAAATGAACGTTTCAAAAGAAGGAACCTTCAACATCAAGAGAATATTTGGACATCATGAATCACCTTTGGAGTGTAAAACTCCTGATTGTTGTTTGACTACTACAGAAGAATCATTGAATGTGTACAAAAAAATTTTGAACGACCAAACGGAAGACTATTGGAAAGAGTACGAAGATCAATACTTCAAACATGAAGAAGTATCGAAATAAATCAACGAAATTCAACAAAGTTGTTTGAATTCCAGAAACGAAAAGAACAAATTTTCATTTGAAGAATAAAATTAATTTTTCTATTGCATAAAAGTTGTTTCTGTTGGACAAAGGATTTCATTCACTTCTCCAGTTGGTTTTTTATCAAATGGCAATTGCATGCTGTTCCACAATGCGTAAGAGATCAATTTATTGGCTTTCAAAGAAGGATGAAAGCAATCGAATTTTGAGCTCCAACTACGATCTTTTACTCTGATATTCTTCAAAGGAGTTTGAATTGCAATATGAAAATCTTTTCTTGTTGATTTCTCATTCCAATATTTTGCCAAAAAAAAAATTCTTCTATTATACTCAACAATCATTTGTTTCATTTTTGCTCGTAAATGATCATTTTTAACCATGCATGGGATTGCATTCTCCAATAGTTTCCACACTGATTTACAGTAAGTATTATCTTTTCCATTGTTAAATGTATCAATAAAACCATCTTCAAATAAATACATAATGTTCACAAAAACTCTCGGAATTTTTTCATGAATAGTTGATAGAGTTCTATTTAATAATACAGTATATTCATCTGGATGAGCTCCAGAACTTTGACATTGAAATAAATCATTTGCTCCAATTAAAATTGTAACCATTTTCCAGTCTTTTTCATAATCAATGTTTTTGTCTTTTTTAGCTTGTTGAATAACATAATGAAGTTGTTTTGCCAACTGATGAGTTCTTGCATTTGATTGAGCTCCGTTTAATTTGTCAATTGAAGGACTATGTGGTCTGTTGAATTCAATTTGAATTATTTATTTTTACCTGACTTGCCATGGCCAAACGATGTAATTCCAAGGTAAACCAACTCCTCTTGAACCTCCTTCGATGTTATTTCCAATTTTTTTAAAAAAATTAAAAACTGTATGTGCGTTTTTATCACTTCCTATGAAACCTGATAATCCTCTGTATTCGAATATAGACCCAACATAACTTTCACTAACCTAAAAAAGCTTAGTTTGTTTTTTTTTACCATTGAAAAACCTGCTGTAATTGAATCTCCTAATGCCATTTGTACTTTGATGTCAGAAAATCTTAATTTTGTTGCATCTTCAGGAACTGTTGAACTAGGTGGTATTTTTGGGCAGTTAAAAGGTATTTCATTTTTTAAATCAAAATCTAAATTTTCTTCTTCTAATTTTGTTTGTTGTTTTATTTGTTGAAATTTTTTTGAATTAAATTCTTTTGTAAAGTTGAAAGAAACATGGGAATGTGTCAGTAAAAGTACATACAAGAAAAGAGTAAGTTGTAGCTTCATCATAGTGTCTAATTTTGACCAATCAGATTTGTTAGAAATTTTGTACAGAATCATCAAGAAAATGCTCCATATGAGTCTGAAGTTACATCATCTGTAATAAGAGCGACAGAAAATTGGATTAAAAGGTATAAAAAATCACTTAGAAACAAATCTTTTTTTCTGTTGTTTTGTTCATGAACGTGTTCTAAAATCTTTTGATATCAAAAAATAACCGACTAATCCCATTGCAAGTGCACAAAAAAGAAATCCTATCAAAAATAATCCAATCAAACAAGAAATGATAGTAATGATAATTCCACCAATTGATAAATCTTTACATTCTAAACCAATATAAAAAAAAGTACAAACACAATCATCACCATCCCAATATCGATTTGGTGGACAAAAACATTTGTTATCTGAACAACTCCCAAAATTACAAGTTCCACATCCAATATCTTGACATATATCCCCAATAAAAGGAGTATCACAACGACAAATATTATCACCAATACAATTTCCACGTGATAAACAAACATTTGTTGTGTTGTATTCATCTTCAATACAAAAATATTTTCTTTCACATTTTGAACCACTATAAGGAGTGAAGCATTCACATTTATCAGATCTTGTGCAAATTCCATTTCCAGAACATGTATTTGAATCTGTTGAATTGAATCCAAAACATCGAAAAGTTGATTCACAATTATCACCAAAATAACCAGGTTTACAATCACATTTGTTTGGTGAATAACATCTTCCATGACCAGAGCAAGTATTTGGATCTGAATTATTCTTTAAAAAACAATCAAAATTTTGACATTCATTGCCATAGTAACCATCAATACAACTACAATTGTTCAAACATAAACAATTTCCTTTTCCGGAACAAACAGAATTATCATTATAATTTTTATCAAAACAAGAATGAATTTCACATTTTTGTCCTGTAAATCCGTTGTTACATTCAATAAAAGTGAAATTTCGTTTTGCTTCTGTTGCACAAAATATTGAATTTGATGGGCAATCAGGAATGAAAAATGATTTCAATGCATGACCAGAAGAAAAATGAAAATTCTCCTTTGCATTTGACAAATACTTCGGAATTTCAGAAAAACTTGCATTTCCAATGCCTAATTGTCCAAACTATTGAATTAAATTTGATTTTTCACTTACATCATTTCTTCCAAATACAATGATAGTTCCATCTTCATTCAAGGCTAAATTATGAAATCCCATGGATGATATCTTTTTAATTTTCGAAATTCCAACAATTTTAGTAGGTGTATGAGCGAATGAAACATTTTTCAAACCAATTTGTGAGTACAAATTATCTCCAAAACCATACAAATCTCCCTTTTTCAAAGCGATTGAATGATGTTCTCCTAAAATCATCTCATCAACCTCTCCAAGTGAAAAAAGTATTTGAAAACTGGTTTGATGGCTAGAAATCTTTTTGATACCCAACTGACCCATCTTTAAAAAAGTTAGTGTTGGAGTGAAATTCTTTACTTGATTTCTACCTGTTGTGTAAATGTCACCTGTTTTTGTGACAAATGAGCTGTGATATGCACCTGCAGAAACTGATTTGGCATCTGAAAATATGATCAATTCTGTTGGATAATCATAATCAATTGTTGATCCAAGACCTAATTGGCCATAATTGTTTCTTCCACAAACATATATCTTTCCATTATTTCTTAGGAATATTGAATGATATCCACCAGCAGAAACATGTATCATTCCTGGTATTTTGATGATTTCAGTTGGTGAAAATCGATTTATTTTGTCAGAGACTCCTAATTGACCATACTTTCAAAACATGTTAATTTCTTGATTGATTTTTACTAAATTATGTCCAAATCCAACTATTTCCCCATTGGATAGTTGAATTAAATTGTGATAATAACCTGAAGAAGCTCCAGAAGCTGTCAAACTTGGAATACATTTCATTTGAATTTGATAATCAGAATCACCATGCCCTAGTTGTCCATACTTTAAAATATTCATTAAATCTAGAAATAATTTACTTCAGAACTTCCGTACGAACAAATTGTTCCATTTAATAAAATAACTAAAACATGATTGACACCTGCATACACTTTGGAAATTTGATCATTTTTCAATTCCATTGGAGTTGAAATTTGTGAAGGCGAATCATCGATTTCACCTGTCAGTGAAAAGTTCTGCAGAAATTTAACATAAATAAAGAATTACGTAATTGTATCCAGAGACAAATGGAATTGAAAAGTCAAATTGTTTGACACATTCTCTTTGTTCAAAAGGAGCGGTTTTTTCACATTGTGGACCGTTAAAAGTGGAATTATCAAAACATTGACATGTATTATGAGCAATGCATTTCCCATTTTTTGAGCATACGTTTGAATCTGTTGTTTTCAATCCAAAACATGTGAAATATTCACATCTATCTCCTGTCCATTCATTATCACAAATACAACTATCAACAGAGTTTAATTTTTTACATACTCCATTATTATTGCAATATCCAAAACCTCTGACTTCCATATCAGATATCTGTGCTTCACCTTCATGAACTAAATTGTTTGAGTATGTCATTCCAAATTGAAATGATTTGGAAGTCCGAACAGATATTTTCTCAAAATTTGAGTAAAACCAAGTCTTTTTATCCATAGAAAATCCACAACGAATTTTTTCATTCTTTTTTTCCAAATGAACCCAATAAGAAGAATCAAAAAAACTCTTTGAAAATTGTTTCACCAATTTTTGTTGGCCATGGGCACTTATGATGCCATTTCCTTTAAAATCTATAATACATGCTGATATATTGTTATATTCTACACCTTGTACTTCAACAACAAATCCTGCGTACTGTTCATTTTGGCTGTGAGTGTAAAATGAAATATCCATTTTTGAAACAATTCCTTGAATACTACCATCACCTTCTCCATCCATTACATATGCAGCATTTATAAAATAATTTTCATAAAAATCATTTGTTCTTTTTTGAGTTATTTTATAGGTTCCTGAGTTAACATCAAAATTGTTGTAAAAATTTGAACTATATATGTTGGAGTACCAACTTTCCAAATAACACGTATTGGAATGAATACAATTGATGACCAGAGAAAGTAACAAGCTCAACATAAACTTCATTGTGATGAGAATTATTCCTATTGGTCAATGGTTACTTCCAATCAAAATGTCGGATATTTGATGGATGGAAAAAAAGTTCAAGAAGGATTATCGAAAAATACAAAATTTTATTCTACTGTTTTTGCGTTTGGTGTTCTGAAACCAACGAATTCAGCGAATGTACAATCAATTCTATCTTCAAATTGTTTCAAATGATTATAATGATGAGATAAGCATTCCCAAAAACTTTCATAACAAGTATATTTGACATTATATTCTTGACATGTTTCTTTAACTAATGGTAAAAGTGCTTCGTAATGTTGTGGTGATATTGATGGAAATAAATGATGACAAACTTGATAATTCAAATGTCCTGATAAATATGTCCAAAATCTTGAATCAGTTGCATAATCACATGATGTTCTAACTTGCATTTCACCCCAATCTTCTTCAATTGGAGTATCAGCTGGCCATTCTAAATCATCAACAATATGTGAAATTTGTGAAAAATGTCCAAAGAAACATCCAGCTGTTAATTCTGTAATGAGAAACAAGAAAAGTGTTAAATAAGTTGAGTGTCCTAAGTAAATTGGTAATAAAATTCTTTGAAAGATGAAAAGGAATTTAAGTCCAAGAAATCTTAATGTAGCAAGAGCACCAGTGTCGTTGATCAAAACTTGTTCCATTGCTCCTCTAAAAAAACTATAAAAGTCATCGATTTGAATATCAGAAACAACCAAAAAGTAAGCGATTTTTTGTACCCAACCAGGCATGACAATATGTCTAGCTCTGTATGTTTGAAGTTCTTCTTTTGGTGATGCTTTATAAATTCCAAGATCTGGGTCGATACCAGAAACATTTGTGAAAATGTGATGTCCAAAAACATGTCTATGTTCCCAAATTTCACTTTAAATCAATTAAAAAACTTTTGATTTTTCTTACTCGGAAATTCCTAAAAGAATTCCTCCAACGAAACCCATTGCTGACCAAACAATTGGATATCTTGTGAAACAGCTATGTGATACATCGTGTCCACTGTGAACCATCATCAAATGATGAAAGATACCAGCTCCAATAGCGCATAAAATTTTATAGCCAACGTTTAAATTACTGTACATACTCAAGTAGTAAAAGAGAACAATTGAAGTGAAGATAAAAACCGTATTCAAAGCTGTGAAAGTATCTAATTGTCTGCAATCTTTTACATCGTTTTGTTTGAAATAAGTTTCAACTTTTTGTTTCAAAGCTTTAAAAAATGTCAAAATGAAAAAAAAATCAAACTTGAATAAAAACCACTCTTGACAGAGTAGATTGGAAATTTGTTTGTGATTAAATTTCCAACTTTTGGACAAGATTTTGAACCAAAAATATTGACGCTTGAACTTTTATGGTATGAAATAAATAAATCTGTAATGTCTTTACCACCAGCTGAATTAACAGTAGCAGTTCCTCCAGGATGACTTATTGACCATTGTGTTGCATCATATACACCTCCTTCAAAACTAACCCATAAATCTCCAGGTTGGTTATGTTCTTCTACTTCTTCCCAAGTGTAATTTGGAAACTCTTCTGTTGTTGTTGTCATTGTGAGGTTGTAGTTGAATTCAGGATAAAAATTGGATTGGCTTAAATAAACCAAGAATTTTTCTCAACCGAAAAGTGCTTTTTCTAATTGGTTCAGAATTTTTTTGTTTGTTGAGAAACAGTTCAGCCAATGAAACCTCTCGAATGTAGTCATACAACGACAAATTTAAAGAACCAATAAAATTGAATCTTCATATCACAACGGAAAACTTTAGTGATGGTTCAGTTTGAAAAATGCAGAACTACCAAACAAATAGTTTGAATTGAAGAATAATAAGAAAAAACTTTCAGAAAAAAAAAACTGTACCAAGTTTTTGATGTTTCAATAGTTATGAAGAGTTTTCAAAATTTTTAAATAAAACCAATTTGGAATTTTCAATACCGAATTTGGTGAATTGCCATTTAAAACCAACGGAAATTCAGCACCCAATCAAATCTCTATTTTTTTCTAACAGTTGCTTTTTTATCAGCTTGAAGTCTTCATTGTGAATGAGTTTCCCGTTAAACAAAAAGAACAATGATGTAAAGCAACGACTATTCAAAATTAACATTTCACTAGATTCTGCAAATAATCACTCAATTTTACTCTTCAGAACAAGGAGTTGAAAGAAATGAAAAACTCTTCCTAGACAGTAACATCAATTAAAAAAATTTTTACATCTTCAAATTTTCAGGTTTTTCAGCAACAGATGCCATCAAATGGCTGGAAGAAAATCAAAAATTCACAAAAGAGAAATCCATCACTTTTTTAGAACTCTTAAGATGTATAGGTGTATTTAGAAACGCAAATGATTTTAGAAAAAAATTTACAGAGGAAGATGATTCATTTTATCAATTTTCTGAGCTGGTCCAAAATCTGGATAATGTTGAGAAAATCATCATTCCAAATTACAGTGATATCAAAACATTAAGAAAAACATTACTTTTTGAAGATGCTTTACAACAATTTTATGCTGATTTTGTTGAGCAAGGACTAGAAGAAAATCCAAGTAAAAAGTTTGATTCAAAATGTGCAACGAAATGGTTTTGTGAGACTTATAATATTAATCTACAAGCTGCTATATATTTAGAAAATATCTTTTCAGAACATGAAATTTTTCAACTGATTGGAAATCCTAAAAAACTTTTTAATGAAGAATCCAATTATGAATTAATCAACTTCATGGAATTTGTTGATTGTTTACCAGATTTTACTAAAAATGTTAAATTGAACTCTGAAATTGGTCATTTTGTTTATTATTCAGCAAGAAAAAAAAAAATTTAACATTAGCTTTTTTAAGGATTCTGAAATAGCTATTATGAAACAAAGTGTTGGAAAGAAACCTTTGAAGAATGCTTTTAAAAGTAGTAGAACAACAGGTCCTGAAGAAACTTCAAATTGGTGTCTATTTTTATGACAAAAAAAAAAAAAAAAAAAAAAAAAAAACGATTTATTTATACAAGAGTTACCAAGTGATTTATCTCGTACATTTTCTGAAACTTGAGTTTCTTTATTAATCCATTTCTTTGTTTTTCAATGGAAGTGAAAATTGAAATCCTCAAGCTCCTTTTGAAATATTTAAAATTCTTTAAATATAATCAAATGAAATGTGTTCACCAAACAACACATTCTAGTTCTGACAAAACTTTGAATTCTTAATAACTTTGATCCCTGTTTGGAAATCTGATGTTGAAGTTATTGTTTCATTTGAGTATTTTGTGAATTGTCAAAAGAAAATCCAATTTCAAATTTGTTGAGTTTTTTAATTTGGTTGTTTTTATTTTTGTAGTGATGAGCAATTTTTGAATTCAAGCGATGATTTTGAAGGTAATGCCTTTTTGTTTAGCTCTGAACTTCACATTTCCGAAATGAATTTTTTTTTTTTTTGTTCGTTTTTCTAATCTTTTGCACAATTAATGTTGTTGGAAATTCTATATCCTTTTTTCATGATTTTGTTTTTGATTCAACTCCTTTTTATTTTTTGCTGATTTCGGTTATTATTTAGCACTTTCATGAACAAACTCTTTTTAATTCTTTTTTTGCAAAATCTGATGCGTCAAAATCCTTCTTCTGAAAATGAAGTCCATATTAAACATATCATAGAAAATATAATTTCATGTTATTTTCTAAGAATGTGTTATTCAAAATTGACTTACTCTTGTGGAAAAATGTAAAGTTGGTGTGTTGAACAATTGAGTTGAAGAAATTTCAGCAAATCATTCTGTAAATCTAATGTTCTTTAAGATATGTATATCTTGTATAATATAACTTAAAATAAAAAATAGAAATGAAGAAAACTTGAATTTTCAAAATCTGTAGGTGCATAACCACAAATGTGTATTTTATATATGAATGATAAACAGCTTCATTATTTGATTTTATAAGTATTTGAATTATTTTTTCTTCTAAATTCTTCCCATTCACTTAAAAAAATAAAAAAATAAATTTGTTTCAAAACTTACCAAGATATTCCAAATAGATCTAACTTTGTTTTCACTTGTCACATTTTCGTAATTTTCTCTTATTCTTAGTTGTTTTGTTTTTCATTTTTTTATAATTTGACTCAAAAGTGCTGTTTCTGTGTTGCATCATTAGGACAGATTTCATAACAATCAAATTTTGATGAATATTTATGAGTTCAGTTTCTGTTCATACGATTTTCTAAAAAAAATTTGTTGTGAAATAAAAATTGTTTTACATGATTCTGTGTGATGAATTCAGTGAACAAGCAAATATCAACACTGAAAACATTATAAAATTATTTTCTTCTATTTTTTATTGAGTTGACCTGATTTTGACTGGAAACTCAACAAAAAGTTAACAAAAAAAAAAATTCTGTTATGTTTTTTGTATTCTTCTTTGTTACTCTTCTGTTCACCTCTTCTTTCAAACTTTTATCAGTTATTCAGAAATCCATTCGTTGTGTTTTGTTGTTTGATGAATCACTGAAAATGGTAATTTTTCCTAAATTTAAAAAAATCTAAAAATTGGCGCCAATAAAAAAAAATAAAATTTATTCTTCGGTAAAAATACAAATATCTGAAAAGGATTCATTGTTTTTGATCCAACCAGATTTTCTTTTAATTTCTGTATTTGAAGCAACAATTGAGTAAAATGCACCAGCTCCAATTTTTGAGATTTCAATGTTTTTCAAAGATTCAACAATTGCTATATTCTCTATATTTTGATGTCCTAATTGTCCATATTTGTTCCATCCACAAGTCAAAACCTTCTTTGTCTCTGTCAAAAAAACTGAATGATTACTTCCAACGTGAATGTCAATAATTTTATCATCTATTGGAAATTGTGTGATTTTAATCGGTGTGTAAATGGTATTTTCATTATTTTGTCCAGTTTTGAAGTTTGAAGAGCAACCAAATGAAAACACTTTTCCGTCTTCAGTAAGACAAAGAGTGAAATTTGAACCACAAGCAACTTTCACAACGTTTTTATCTTGAAAATATTCTAATTCAACTGGTTGTAATCTATCTTTTGTTTCATTTTCTTTATCTAATCCTAATTGACCCCAGTAATTTGAACCCCAAACAAATACTTTTCCTTGTGCTGTCAAAAGAACTGTATGCCAAGCTCCACCTGTACATTGTTTAATTTGAATATTCTTCAAGGATGTGATTTCAACTGGGTCAAAATAATCATTTTGATTTCCTAAACCTAATTTTCCTTCGTCACCTTTTCCAGAGACAAAAACTTTTCCACAAGCAGTTCCAAAAACATTATGCCAGAAACCCGTTGATATATAATTGACTCGATAATTTGATAGTTTCTTTATCAAAGTTGGTGAATTTTCTATTTTTTCTGGGTTGATTAAACCAAAAGAAAAGACTTTTCCATCATTTGTCAACAGTAAACTGTGTCTTCCACTTGCTTCAATTTGAATGACTTTTAAATTTTTTGTTTTTATTTTTTGTGGTTTGAGTTCTTCAACTTCATCATAATGACCTAATCCTAATTGACCCAGTTTGTTCCAACCCATTGAAAGAACATCACCACTTTGAGTAAGAAATAGACAATGGTATCCACCTGATGATATTTGTTTGATGTTGATGTTTCTTAATGATTTAATTTCTTTTGGAATGTTTTTTTTTGTTGAAGAAACTTCATCGTTTTCCAAATAACCTAAGTGTCCTAAAATCCAAACTCTTTGGTCTTGTGTATTTTGAGCTAATATTTGAGCTGTGGTAATTGTTTTCATTTAATTTTTTTAGTGTGTCATTTGTTTTTCACAATGGTTTTTAAAGAAAAAGTTGACAGGTTTTAGAATTGACAGACCAATGAAAAATATTTTTCTTTTCCTTTTCAAAAAAAACCAAAAAAAAATTCAAAATTACACTTAAAATTGAAAAAACACATTTCAAAACATTTCTTGATTACTATTGGAGCCAAAAGTTGACCAATAATTTTGATGAAGAATCGGAGAATTAATGTCGTAAATCTATTGGTTGTCCGTAACCAATGAAAAACCATAACGGTTTTTTTGAGGACCTATAAAAAGGAGACATTTAATTTTTGAAAACATCCAAATAAAAACTAAATACAAATGCCACCAAAAGCTGAAAAAAAACCAAAAGCAACAAAAGCTCCAAAAGAAAAAAAACCTGTCGTAGAAGGTGAAAAAAAAGCTGCTCACAAAAAGAAAAGAGTTGAATCATATGCTACATACATCTACAAAGTTTTGAAACAAGTTCACCACGATATTGGTATCTCAAACAAAGCTATGGCTATCATGAATTCATTCATCCACGATATTTTTGAAAGAATTGCAATGGAAGCAGCTAATTTAGTTAGAATCTCAGGATCTAAAACACTTTCATCACGTGAAATCCAAACTGCTGTTAGATTGATTCTTCCAGGTGAATTAGCAAAACATGCTGTTTCAGAAGGTACAAAAGCTGTTACAAAATACGACCAATCCACAGGAAGAAACCAAGAAAAAAAATAAATTTATAATAAAACATTTCTGTACAAATTTAATCCAAGCAAATGGTTTTTTATTTCAAAAATGTTATATTTATCCAATTACCGCCCAACTTTCCAAAATTGTTTAGTTAAAGAATGCTGCGCACAATTGCATGAAGAATTTCAGTTTCAAAACTTTGTCCGATTTGGAGTCACCAGTATTGTAAAGAATCAGTAAGCATAAAATATCTACTCAGTAAATATTCTATTTAGTTTTTGTTTTGCGTCTTTTTGCTCAAACCAAACAATGAAAAAGAAAGAATCGTGATCTGAGAATAAATCAAAGATTTTTACAGAAAGTATTTTATGTTTGAAAGGTTCAACAGTTGTCCAAAGCAGCACCTTCCAAAATAATCAAATTTAGGATTTGATTTGAAAGAACAATTGAAGGAACAAGAAATTCATGAAACTGACTCAAATTTAAATTGGAAATTGATCCTTCACTTTTTAGAATCTTCAAATTCTTTTGATCAATTCAACTTTGTTTCCTAAATAATATGAACAATACTATAAATGGAATTCCCTATTGGTGATCAAAAATATTTGGGGTAATTTTACTTGCCCAACATAGATTTATAATACTGCTTTTGCTTATGGGAATTTCTACATTTGTACTATTAACATTTCCGGAAATTGCTTTTACTACATTAAGCCATTTAAGTATCTGATTGGCCAACTAATAATTAAAAAAATAAGCGATGCAAACAGACTACACGCTACCTGAAGAGTTTATTTCCCTGAAGAAAGGTCCTATTCACAAGTCCAGTAACAGTCACGTATATGTTGGAAATTTCAATTCAAAGAAATGTGTACTCAAGATTTTTCCAACCAAATTTCCATCAGAAGAAACCATCCGTTCATACCAAAAAGATTATCAAATTAATGCTTTACTTCATGAAAATTATCCTCAAGTGTTTAGTGAACCAATTCACTTTAAAAATGAAGAAAATTCTTTATACTCCGTAAAATCAGCTTTGGGAATTTCAATCCAAGAATATCAACACAAAATGAAAGAGTTTAAAGTTGAAGACTTTTTAAAACTTGCTATTAAATTATGTCAAGCTCTTCATTGTGTTCATGAACAAAATGTACTTCATTGTGATATTAAACCACAAAATATGCTTTATGATAAAGAAAAGGATATTTGTTCAATTATTGATTTTGAATCAAGTTTTTTAGTTTCTTTAAAAAATCCAAGTATCGAAAAAAATGAAAGAGGTAAAAAATGATTAACATTTTATTTTTTTATTTAGGAACTTATAATTATATGAGTCCAGAACAAACAGGAAGAACATCAAAATCAATTGATAAAACAAGTGATATTTATTCATTAGGTATTTCATTCTTTCAAATGATTACAGGAGAACTTCCATTTAAAGGTGAAGTTAATGAAGTCATTTATGGTCACATTGCAAAACAACCACCATCTTTATCAAATTTTAGAAAAGATATTCCAATTTCAATTGAAAAAGTAATTCAAAAAATGATAAAAAAAAATCAAAATGAAAGATATTGTTCGGTAATTGGAATAAAAAAAGAATTAGAATTCATTTTAAAAAATTTAAAAAATGAAAAAGAATTAATGAATTTTAAAGTTGGTCAATTTGATGTTAATGATATTTTTACTTTTAAAAATAAAATTTATGGAAGAGATAAAGAAATTGAAATTTGTAAACAAAAAGTTAAAATGATTCAAAATGATGAATCAACTGAAATGATTATGATTTCTGGTGTTTCAGGTATTGGTAAATCAGTAAGATTCATATTTTTTTTTTTATTAAATAAATAGTGTCTCGTTCATGAAGTTCTTTCATCAAAACAAGATTCAATGATTTTACAAGGAAAATTTGATCAATTTTTACAATCACCTTTTAGTGCTTTTATTCAGTAAATTTAAAAATGAAATTAACTCATTTTTAGAATTATTCGAAAATATTTTCAAATTTTATCATCAGAATCAAAAGAAAAACTTGAAATTCAAAAACAAAGAATTTCAAGATCATTAGATAAAAATGGAAAAATATTAACAAATTTAGTAAAAGAAAGTGAATATATTTTAGGAGAACAAGATGAAATGATTGAATTACCAAACGAAAATGAAGAACAAAAAAGATTTATCAAAACATTAATTGATTTCTTTTCTATTATAGCTATTAATTCACTTCTTTGTTTATTTATTGATGATTTACAATGGGCTGATATTCCTTCATTAAAATTAATTGAATCTTTAATTAAACAAAAAAATTGTCAAATTTTGATTATTGGAGCATATAGAGATAATGAAGTTTCATTAACACATCCAATGGTAACTATTTTAGAACCAATCATTCAAGAAAGAAATTTTGAAACTATAAATTTAAAAATATTAGAATTAGAATTTGTTGAACAAATGTTAAGTGATTCATTAAATTCAAATGATGTTAAAGAATTATCAAAATTAATTTATACAAAAACAAATGGAAATCCATTTTTTATTAGAGAATTTGTATTTAATCTTTATGATAAAAAATTGATAAAATTTAATTATGAAAATGAATCATGGAATTGGAAATTAGATGAAATTTCAAAAACTGAATTTAGTGAAAATGTTGTCGAATTTATGATTCAGAAAATACATGAATTTCCAGAATCAATAAAAAAAATATTAAATTTAGCTTCATGTATTGGATGTGAATTTACTTTGGATTTACTTTCAATTTTACATGAAAAAACAGAAGAAGAAGTTTATAAAGTATTATTGACACCAATAACAAAAGGATGGATTTTTGAAATTGGAAATCAATTCAAATTTGTTCATGATCGTTTACAACAAGCATCTTATGAAATTTATGAAGATAAAGAAAAAATTCATTTTCAAATTGGATCATTATTCTTAGAAACAGCTACTAAAAAGAAGAAAATAAGTGAACATATCTTTGATATTGCCAATCATTTGAATTCTGCTGGTGATTATTTTAAAGATAGAAATTTATTGATTGAATTAAATTTACAAGCTTCATCAGCTGCTTTAGAAAGTCATGCATTTGAAACTGCTTTACATTATTCAAAAATCGCAAAATCAATGTTACCTGATGATTCTTGGAATGTTAATCATGAAATCACTCATAAAGTAATTTCAGCATATGCTTCAAATTTATCATTCAATAATCACACAGAAGAAGCTTTAACGAACTTTGAAGAACTAATGGACCATGGAAAAACTAATTATGAATTATTATCAACAGCTCTTCCTTTTCTTAAACTACTAATTCTCAAATTTGACTTCAAACGATGCAAAGAAATCATTTTTCTCATTTTAGATTTGTATGATGGTTCAAAGAACATTAGTACTTTGGATAAACCAATGTTGATCAAATGGATTCAAGAAATGTTCAAAGAAGTGGATGAAAGTTTAAAAGATGTCAACACAGCTGAAGAATTCCTTGCTTTGATCCCTGAAAAGTCAAATGATGAATTCACTTTATTATGTCAATTTCTCCTCATTTCAAACAGTCCATTTTATCAAAATTGTTATTTTGAAATGATGATTGTTGTTTGGTTACTTGCTGTGAAATTTACCATTAAAGAAGGATTCAATGAAGCAACACCAGCTGTTCTTTGTGGCGCAGCATGGATGTATCATGCTGTATTTGAATCAGCTGCACCAAGAAAACTTGGTTTCTTGGGAAAAGAATTAATGTACACTGTGAAAAATCCAAATATCCAACTTTTTTACAATTTACATTTAAGTTTGAGTCTTATATTCACAGGAAGTATGGAAGAAGGAATAAGAGTTGGTGATAATGGATATACTTATGGGTTGAGTATGGGTGAATACACATTCGCAACTTTTTGTTTGATGGTCAGTGCTGATGCCAAAATTATGAATGGTACAAATTATAATCGATTACATCGTCAATTGGAATCATCAAAACAGATCATTTACAGCACTGGGTATTATTTTGGAGGTGATATGTTGGCATTGAAAACAGAATTCACTGCCACTTTGGTTGGAAAATCAACATCATTTTCACCTCAGTTAGCTATCCCTGGATTTGAAAAGTATCCGATGGTGAGAGAATTGTACACTGTAGCAAAGATTGAATGCTTATATTTGTTGAGAGATTTTGATAGTGCACGAGAAGAAATTGAGAAATTACAAAGTTACAGATTTGAAACACTTGGTTCTTGTCCATGTTATGATGTTGCTCTTTTTTCAGTTCTCGTTTATTTCAGTCAATCATTACCAAAGAATTATCTCAAAGAAATTCAAAGCAATGTTGATTACTTGAAAAAACATAATGAAATCAATCCATTATTCTTTGCACCTAGATATTATCTTGCTTTGGCTGTTCAACAATCATTGATCAATGATGATACAATGAAAGTATTTGCATCTTTTCAAAAAGCAATTAAAGAATCTGAATGTTCTGAATTCTTATCTGCACTTTCATATGAATATTTTTCGGAATTTTGTAAAAAGAAATCTGAATTTGAAGAATATTCAAAATTTCTTGAAAGTAAAGCATATATCAAATATAAAAGAATGGGAGCTGTTTGTAAATTTAAACATTTAAATCCAACTGATTTTTCAATTTCAGAATATTCATCAAATTCAGATTCACCATCAGGATCAACAACATCAACAGGATCAAATACAACCATGAATAGTGGTGGTGGTGGTGGTGCAATTGATCTTCAAACTATTTTA
This sequence comes from Neovahlkampfia damariscottae, assembly GCA_016618085.1. Taxonomy (NCBI): domain Eukaryota; phylum Heterolobosea; class Selenaionea; order Neovahlkampfiida; family Neovahlkampfiidae; genus Neovahlkampfia; species Neovahlkampfia damariscottae. The sequence goes on along the minus strand of JABLTG010000110.1, from coordinate 5,464 downwards.
AAATCATCATCAACAATTTCTGAAGGATTAGATAAAGAAAGATTATTAAAAAAATTAAATGAAGTTATTGTTCAAAATGCGGGAGCAGAAAGAGGATATATTATTTTAAATGAAAATAATAAATATATTGTTAAAAGTGCATTTTCAAAAGATAAATGTCATAAAGGAAAAATTATTTCAGAAAATACTGATATTATTTCATTGAAAGTTTTTAATCAATGTTTAAATCAAAAAGAAATTTTAATTTTAAAAAATGCAAAAAATGAAATGTCAGATGATTTATATGTTCAAAAGAATAAAGTAAAATCAATACTTTGTGCTCCAATTTTAAAAGGAAAACATCTTTTTGGTATTTTATATTTAGAGAATAATTCAATGGAAGGTACATTTAATTTAAGTAGAAAATTCATTTTTCAACATATTTTATCACAAGTTGCAATTGCAATTGAAAATATTACATTATTTGAAGATGTTAAAACTATTAATACAGCATATGCTAGATTTTTACCATCAGAATTTTTAAATCAATTATCAAAAAAAGATGTTAGAAATATTCAACCTTCTGATTCAGTTGAAAAAAAAATGACAATTTTATTTTCTGATATTAGAAATTTTACATCAATAACAGATAAAATGAATTCAAAAGAATCATTTGAATTTGTTAATGAAATTTTAAGTAAATTAGCTCCTTCTATTTCATCAAATCATGGATTTGTTGATAAATTTATTGGTGATTGTGTTATGGCAATATTTCCAAAATCACCATTAGATGCTGTAAAATCAGGAATTCAAATGTTAAATTCATTAAAAGAATTAAATAAAAATAAAGAAATTCCAATTAATATTGGTGTTGGAATTGCATTTGGAAATGTTATGCTTGGAACATTAGGTTTTGAAAAACGTTTAGATGCAACTGTAATTTCAAATACAGTTAATACTGCTTCAAGAATGGAATCATTAACAAAAATATTTGGTGTAAATATGATTATTACACAAGAAGTTTATGAAGAAATTAAACAAAATTCTGAAGTTAATTGTCATTTATTAGGTTCATTTTATTTAAAAGGTCAAAAAAATGCAAAAAAATTATTTGAAGTTTCACTTAAAAGTGATAAATTAACATTTGATGAAAATAAATTTCAAATTGGAATTGAATTATTTTCAAATAAAAAATTTAAAGAAGCCATTCAAATTTTTAATGAATTAAAAAATGAAAGGAAAATATGTTCTTATTATTTAAATGTTTGTGAATTATATCAATTGATTGAATTACCATTAAATTGGAAAGGTGAAATTAAAATATCAAAAGATGGAGATGCACAACCATTTGGTACATCAAATCAAGAAATAACTGATGTGAAAAATCAATTAGTTTTAATTCAAAAATTAATGGGAAATCAAGATAAATTTAGATATTTATTTGAAGCAGCAAAGAAAATTGATAATAATATTGATGAATAAAGAATTGTATTATATTTTGAACGTTCAATTGTAGAATTCTATCACGAGATGATTCATCGAACTATGTGAAGGGGACAATAAATAGAATTAATTTTCAACGTCATACTTGTAATTCCATCAGAATTCAGAGCTTCCAAAAAATGTTCAAAATACTCTTTCCAAAAAGAAATCCTCAAACAAGAACAAATTTACAAATTTTTATTCTAATCCAAGTTATAATTTAATTGAAAAGTGTTTTTTTGAGAATAGTTGGAAAGAACGCTTTTTTACATTGTTGAAGTCTCGTATTGGGATTTCATTCAAATCATCTTCAGAAAAAGATTTTGGTCTTTATTTATCTACCGAATTCAGAATAGAGTTGCGTTTCTTTCTCTGGGAAGGTTTTGAAATTGAATTTGAAACTGGTGGAGAATTTATAGATTTACTGCAAATTGAATTTCTTCTTTGATCATCAAGAAATCGAATTTCTTCATTTTTTAATCTCCTTTTCTGCCTAGTATTCCTTGATATTGTTGATAATCTGCTTAAAAATGGTTTTGAGACAATTTCTTCTTTTTCTTTGAGGTTTTGTTGAAATCTCTCCAAACTGTCATTCAGCATCCATTCAACGTCAAAAGATATCCCATGAAACATTGTTGAGCTCATTTTGTCTTCTTGTTTATTGTGAAAAATAGCATACATTTGCTTCTTGAATATTACTGAAAGATTCAACTCAAATTCTGAATAATCCTCAATGAAAGAATGATAAATATCATAAGCAGCTTTGATACATTCTTTCTTATCTTCAATTTTTTGGAATTCTCGTAACTTTAACTTGAAAAATAGATTCTCGGAGCACCTTTGTTTGTTAGTTGAATATTTTTGTTACAATTCTTCCACACAGTGGATTTTAAACAGCTCTAAATTCACTTTATCATTCATTACTTTTTCTAAATTCATATTTATCATAAATTCCTTGTAAGTTCCATTTATCCAATCAAATAATAATTTCGGACCGACTTTTCCAAAATAGAAATGAAACTATCTCATTTTTCTGACCAATTTGGCTCTCGAATTCTTTCCTCTATTTTTCTACCTCCAATACTCCGAAAAATTTCCGATAGTTTTCTGGAAAGGAATATGAGAAGAAGGTCATGTTTTCCGATTATTAAAAATAGAATAAAAAATGATCAAAGTTCTTTTAGTTGATATAAATATGATTGGGGAAAAAAATAACAGCGGAAGATCCAACAATGATCCATTTGAAAGTAAAAAATTCAACTGCAATAAAAATACTGTAACTTTAAGTCAACCAATTATGAAATGTGTAAGTGAATTCTGTAACAAAATTATCTGTTGTAGAAAAGTTTATTAAGGTCCAAATTCTTCAGAACTTAATCCATAAGTTAAACGATTACAAGGACATGGCAATTCATCAAAGAAACTACCTTGTTTTTTGCTAACACAACCTGGATGATTTCTTAGTTTCCCAGATCCTGTTGATGTTCCCTTTCCACCAATATCATACCAAGAATCAAAGTGAACCCTTCCTTTCTTACAAACAATTTCTTTTTGTTCTTTACCATCATATGCTGAGTGTCTTCTGTCTTCGAGATATGTATTCTTGTAATGCTTGAGAAATGCTTCAAATGGATCATAAACTTGTGGAATCAATGTTCCATCAATATTTACATATGAGTATTCTTTTGGTGTTCCTTCATGTTTACCAATAAATGCAGAAATCAATACATCATTTCCTGAAAGATTTTAGAAGAAATTAAGGCAAACCAAGTCCTTTGAATTGTTTTCTCCAAATAGTTGGCTTAAAATTGACATGAGAACCTTGATCATCGATTTGAAATTTCTTTCCTAAAATTGGTTGGTACTTTTGTTTAAACTCTTTTGGATCACAATGGACAACTTGGAAAGGATTGAATGAATTTTTGTCAACTTACCAACATCTCAATCTGCATCCCAAGGTATGAATGATCTAAATTTATATGCTCCAAGATTATCTCCAGATCCAATGAGGTAAACTTTGATACCTCTCTTTTTAAAAAATTCAAAAAAGTATTTGAAGAAAAGATGATACATTCTATAGTTGCATGTTGGTGTATATAAGAAATTCATCATGAAATATGCATGATGTATTGCCAAAGTCCAATCTTCTCGGCAAAGAAACTGTCTTTTACCTCCAAATTCGATTATATTATCAAATCTGTATTTCTTTGCCAGGGGCATCCATTTTTCAATAAATACTTGTTTATTGATGGATTTTCTTCTTTTTCTATGTACATGAAACATTGCATGTGGGGTAACGACTGATTTAATATGTAACGCCATTTTTATATAAAACTCTTCAATTGTCAAATCATCATCAGTTATTAATTCATCAAAGAAATGATTTGATTTTAATTCAGACATTCTAAAAGTCATTGGTAATTCAGTTCTTTGACATGTTGCAACTGGTGGTTCGTCTTTGTAGTATAGGGTACTTGAATATCCATATTCAATTTGATAAGTCCATCTTTGTAAAAATATTCGATAACAGGGCAAATACAACTCTCCAGTGTCAATATCTCGATTAGAACCAGATACTATAACAGCGTCTGTATGAGTAAAAGCTCCAAATATTCTGTCTATATTGGTTTGATTGCTAACCAATGAATTTGGTTTCATAAGCAAACCAAGTTCAGTTTTTACTCCTTTCAGTAGCTGATTTATCATTTTTCCTAATGTTGTTCTTTTTTCAAAATTCACAAATTCCACGTTTTTTATGTTTTTTGATGGTATTGAACTTCCAATCACGATTGCAGCATTTGGTTGAATTTTGAAAATTGAATGTACCAAATTATTCGCTTGTTTATAATCATATTCATTTCTTATGTATGTTATGAATGTCAAACTAAACTTCTTTATGCCTTCTTGCAATATTTTTTGTTTCACTTCCTCTTTGGAAATATCTGGAAAGTTTGGATTTTCAAAAGAGTATTTCTTCATTTCCAGTGGTTTTTTATGTGCTGTAGTTTCAAATGTATACTCCAAAATAGATTTCTTTTTTCTGTTGAGGTTTTGATAATTGTTTCTTCAGCCAAGTTGTTTAATGGGTTAGTTTTTTGTAGTTCCAAATATCTTTCAAATTCTTTCTTTTTATCATTGTATGCTTTTTCTACAGCCTCTAGCTTTGAAGTTGTATCTTTAATTGTGGACAACAATTTTTCTACATCCTCCTGTCTTTCAGAATTTTTGCCTCTTTGAAAGTAGAACAGGTATACCATGTTAAAAGTCACAAAAAAAATAAAAAATAATAAAAACTTCTTCGAAAAAGACCCTGTGTAGTTCATTCTCGTTAACCAATCATATTTTATTATTAAATCGATTTGGAATAAAAAGTTTTTTTTGAAAATAATTCCATCAAAATTTTATGCTGAACAAAATAAAAAATCGTCCAATCAGTTATCATATCTTTTTTAATAAAACAAAATTCCGACTGCTCAGGACGTTATAATTTGCTGATAAACAAAATCATTTTGTTCTGTTTTTTCCAGAATTCCAATCTGGGACGGCAATTATTGTGATTTAAAACTCTCGTTTTATATTCTCAACTGTAGAATGACTCCATTTGCTGAGTTCTGTGGAACACCCACTTATAAACTGACCAAAATGATCATTTCCACCAGTCTTGCAATCTACTCAAAATGGAGTAGAAAGGAGTTGGGTCTCAACGTCAACACCATAAAGGTATTGACTCATATTTAAAGATTTGATCATTATATTTCTTGCAGCATTCAAATCTCTATCTGCTTTATAGGAACAACTTGGGCAGATAAATGTCTTGTTTCCATAAAGTTTTTGATGTATTTTTCCACATTGCCCACATGTCTTTGAAGTGTATTCTTCTGTAACTACTTTGAGAGATAATTCTGGATATTATTTTAATTTATTCATCAATCTTTGTCTAAAAGAGAAATGTGACCATGTAATTAAATTTCTTGCTGTTTTACTTCTAATCTTCCTTGCTCTT